>JADHYT010000019.1:0-43921 GCA_027604725.1 Entophlyctis luteolus | reverse complement strand
CCCCCATCTGCCGGCCTGTTGCCTAATGCGTTGTCCCTCTCTTGGCAGACGGTGTCTACGGAGTCGACAACACCACCACCACCACTACCACTGCCGCCGACGGATCCGGCTACGTCCCCCCAAGCGGCCTCTACTCCGGCGCCAACACTGTTGCTGTCGGCGCTGCCGCGGCTGCGGTTGCTGCTCTCTTGCTCTGAGCTGGGACACTCGCCAATGCATGCATGTGTTTATCGCATGTGTATAGTTTCCAATTAGAGAGAAAAGGAAAATAAAAAAAAGAGAGGGTAGTCTATGAGCACTATTTGATGTTTTTTTGTCACACACAAAGACCGCGCAGACGGTCCCGTGATGTGGTTGCCTTGCGGCAGCGCATCTGGTTGCGTCCAGCCTGGACTCTGCGATAAGGCATTGGTCACTAGACTACGGTTTGGACTTTGTCATGTGACCATCTCCATCACCATCACTATCGCTGTCGGTTGTTCGCCGAAATGCACCGACCGACAACGGAACCAGAAAACGCACGCTGCACGCATGGCAGTAGTGTACACCGAAGAAAACGTTGAATGTGATCTTTGTTCATGTTCGACCGAAAAACTCAAAACAAGGAAGAACAAAAAATAAAATAGCGGTCTCGAAACATGAAAACAAGCTGCGCACCCCTCCCCCCCGCCCCGCCCCGCCCCGCCCCGCCCGCCCCTTATGGTTTCCTCGAAACAAAACGAAGACACACTAAAAATCACCGTCTATGATCGTCGTTCCACGTCGGCAAAGTGATCGACTCAAAAGCTTCAAACGGATTGATTGCAGTAGTGCTCACTGGCCGCCTGAGCATGTCCAAATTGTTCCGACTGCCGCTGCGGCTCCGCATGACCTCGTCACGCTCGAAATCAAAGCTGGGCCCGCCAATAACATCTCTGTGGGGGATGTTTCTGAAATTGGCGACGGAATCACCCAAATCCGCATACGCCGCAGGAATGATAGGAGGCGTTTGGTTTCGCAGCAGCGCCCAGTTCAAGTCCTTGAAAAACGGGTGCGATTTGACTTCTGCTGCGCCAGTCTTGCTCCCAAGCCGCTTCGTGTCATCCTTTACCAGCAGCGATTTGATGAGCGATCGGCAGCTTTTAGATGTTTCTTGGGGCTTATGTGCAGTATTTTCTTTCGAGGATATCGGGTTATGCGAGGAAAACATTCGATGCGGCATTGGAAAGACGACTTCATTGTGAATTACGTTGTAGAATGTGGCATTTCTGTTTTGGCCTTTAAATGGGGTTGTGCCGAACTGGTAGCAAGGAAAGAAACAGTTAGAACTCCCCCAGAACCGACCGCAAGACTAACCAGCATTTCATAAATGAGAATCCCTACGGTCCAAAAATCCACAGCTACTGTGTGTCCGTTTCCTCTGATAACTTCCGGGGCGATATACTCCTCCGTGCCAACAAATGAGTTAGTCTTGAGATCCAATGTAACTGCTCGTGTGTCCACAACGAAATTGTTGTTGTCTTTGCTATTGAACATGAAACCTCCAGACGACGATTTTACGAACGACGGAGCTCCAGGAGTAACTGACGGTTTGGACAAGTCAAAATCCGTCAGCATAATGTGGCCAGATTGATGCAAAAGAATGTCTGCAGCATAGGTAATTTGTCAGCTTGTCAAAAAAGTCATTTCTCAATTTGAAACAAGCACTCACTTTCGGGCTTCAGATCTCTGTATATGAATCCCATCAAATGCAGGTATTCCAATGCAGCAATAACTTCTGCTGCATAGAATTTCGCTTCATGCTCCATAATGCACTTTCCTGGGCGAAGCTGCAAAGTGCTGGTGATATGGAAACAATTAGGCCGCAAGATGTTTCAAAATTCAATAAATACCGAAAAAATTCGCCTCCAGAGCAATACTCCATTACAAAGTACAAGTAGTCTTCAGACTGGAATGAGTGGTACAAAGTGACGATGAACGGATGATTAGCAGTTACGAGAATTTCTTGTTCGGCGAGAACACGTTTAATTTTGTTGCGCTTGACCATCTCCTTCTTTTGAAGTACTTTCATAGCGTAGAACTTCCGAGTTTGGTTGTGCCTCTGCATTGTTGGTGTTTAAATGTCAGCACAACAAACAAGAAACCTGAAACAATTGGACTTACAACAAGAAACACTCTTCCAACATCCCCCTTTCCAATCATCTTAATCTTCTGAAACTGATTTGGTTGAACCTCAACTTCTCGGGTGCGCATGTTGGAAACTGAATAAGTGCGCCTGATGTTTGTTCCAATGGGTTGCGCACCGACGGTGCTGTTGTAAGGATCCTTTGCCAGCCACGGCTTTGGAGCACCACCATCAACAGCCACGCCAGGAGGAGGAGAAGTTGTGGACTTGCCGGTGGCAGAAGCAGTCCTGCGAATTGCGATGGACGAGGTTGGCTTTGAAGAGGATGAAGTTGAAGATACAAGCTCCGGGGCACTGGACAGTGCAGCAGTGGAGGAGGCAGAATGCGGATAGTGCAGCATGGAACCTGACGCGAGCGGAGGGGTCGGAGTGGTGCTGCGGGCGTTTGATTGTTTGTTCTTCCCAAGCGACAGGGAGCCGATCAGCAGCCTGAATGCGCTCTGCTTCTCCTTGTCGGAGTAGCGACTGTTGCCGCTGATGCTCTGCGAGGAAGTGGCAGTGGCAGCGGTGAAGGACGGGTCGCTGCTGGAGGCGAGGGTGCGGCCGGAACCGGACAGATGCGCCGACGACGACGACGACGACGCAGCGTCGGGGAGGTTGATGTTCATGGGAGCGGATGGGGGGACGGGCGGGGGGCAGGCGGGGCTCGCCACGACGAGACGAGACGAGACGGCACGGACACGACTGGCTCGAGGGGGCTCGACTGGACTCGACGCACCAACAAAGACGACAACGACGACGACTGCTCGGTGCCGGCGCCAGACAGAAATTTGGATTTGTTGTTTGTTGGTTTTGTTGGCACGTCTGTCTGGTTTCAATTTGTGTCTGTCTGCCTTCATCACATCATCATCATCATCATCATCACAATCATCATCATGATAGCTGATGGCAGCAGCAGCCACACGGCACCAATCCCACCCTGTGCTTCTTTTTCTTCTTCCTCTACTTCGCCCTCTCCTTCTTCCTCCTCACTCAAACAGCGCGCTCGCGTCCCCTGCTTGCATCCGCGCCTTTTCCGCCGCCGTGCGCGCTCGGAACTGCGCCAGCCGGCGGCTGTTCTCCGTCTCGCGCCCCGTTTCCACCAAAACAGCCCCCTGCGCGTTGTATTCGCGCGTGTTCGCTTGTTTCCCTTGTCCACTCGCCGCTGCGCGCTTCGACGCCATCACAATATCCACTGGCGTCGCAAAGTTGGCCGAAAATCCGGTGTTTGCTTGCCGCATTTGGTTTCGCATTTGTTGGTCGTATGATGCCTCCGAGGATGAAGGCGACGTCGATCGATTACCGCGTTTCTACCACAACAGAACTCCTTGGTTAAGAGACCTTCAAGACACAATAAGAAGAAAAAACAGGCAAAACCGAAAAGCTCCGTGACAATTTCCCTATCAAATCGCGCAAACTTCCATCCTCCGATGGTAGAAGATGCCCTCCTTTGTCGTTGCTCGATGCACTCTTTCTTCTCAAAGAATTCTGTCGCCTTGAACCCCCAATTTTGTCATTTCCAGATTCCATTTTGTGTGTGCGTCCCACATCACCAATTGTAGTGCTTGATGGAGATTTTCCGTATGAATTAGCTCGTATCACTTCTGCCGCAGGAAAAACCTGCCTATTCGACTTGTGCGACTCCGCCATCGGCACTCTGCCATTTCCAGATAAGCTTCTTTCGGCGGCGTTTTCATTCTTCCCCGATTGAACGCTTCCACCGGACTCTGGGGGGAATACATATTCTCTGTTGATCACGGAATACGGGATTATATTTTGCTGAGGACGTTGGATGTCGATTGGTCCAACTTGGGATATTGATTGCTGAGGGCTTTTCGGATTAGACACAAACGGCCGATCATCCTTCGAACTGGCGCTTCCAATACTTTCCGCGTAATGCGCCCCTGGTGCGAGACTCACCGTTCTCTCTTTACGTCCAGCTGGTCGATTCCTATGCGTAGCCTTGCTGTCGGATGATTCGGGGTATGAAACAGCGGGCGGAAGAAGAACAGGGAAGACAAATTGCGAATCTGGATGAGTTGGGTTCATGGATTGATCCAAAGTGAATCGCAATGTGTCGGGAACCCTGTTGAGGGCTTAGACAAGGAATACTTCACAATTCAAAACCTAATTCCAACGGGCTCAGCGGCGTTAGTGCGCTGATTGAGGGCGCCATGCAAGACTGGACCCATGATCGGACTGCTACTTGTGCTGCTACTGGTACTCGATAGTTCGGCACTCATAGCCAAGTACTGGTCATAGCCAACGCCGACGGGATTGCTCTCCATGAAAAGAGCGTCTTGGTTGCGCATTTGGCGCTCCTTGGCCGACAAGTGGCGCTGAATGCGACCATCGATTCCGCCGCCGATGCTGTTACTGCTGCTGCTGTTACTGCCTGCGGCCGCTCTGGCACCAGCTCGGATGCTGGTGCTGGATGGGAACGACATTGCCGCAGAACAAATGCCAATTGTTTGGGATCGATAAATTGCCGCTGCCGCTGCACAACCAATTCGGGCGATAAGCATCCCAGGGCAAGCAAGTGAAGAACTATCTCAGGGCCGATCATGATGCCAAGAGGTGCTTTGGATTCGTACGTATACAAGTCAGTTCTGCAACGAACAACGTTGGCTGCCCGTGGCCCCACCTCATTCTACCGTAACTACATCCGCCGCTTCTTTCGGTTCCGCTTCGCTTCCTCGTCGAGAAAGCGAAGAAGATCCAGCATCTCGAAACGAGAACAGACTCAACCCCCTGGAAGCTTTCCGTTCGTTCTTCGATCGTGAGGGCGGTCGGCCTGCGTATTGCTGCGAGGCAACGCCCACTGTCCCTGCCTCCAAATTTGCTTCGACGTTCGAATTCGCGCTGTGGTGGCCAGCCGCAGATGACGCCCGGGAATCATAACCTCCAGATTGCGTGCTTCTTCGTCGAAGCCACGACAGAGAATCTGGATAACCACCAGCCGACGTCGATTTTCTGGAGGGCGGTTCTCCCGGAGGCCTTGAACCAATCAGAGTGGGCAACATCAGCCCTGGAACAACCGCGTGTGAAATTGATGTCACTTCATCGTCAGCATCAACTTCGTTTCTGTTTGCCAGAGACGCCTGACGACTTAGAGACGAAAACGGCGGTGCCCAAATCTGTGGATTCTCCGCGATTGTGATGTGCACTCGCTTAAATTTGTCCCCGCCAGTTGTTTCCATGCTTTGCTGACTTTCTGGCCTGACGGGTTGCGGCTGGAGCGCTTGCAAAGAGCCTGACGCCACGTTTTCGACAACATCTAGCTCCCCAAAACTTGACAAGTCAACTTCCGTTTCGTTGATTGCTTTGGGCAATGCAACAGAAGGGTTTTTTGACGCCACCTGCAGAGACATCTCCACAGAATGATTGCTTCCTCTTTCTGATTCGATCCCTTTGACCACCGCCGTCACTGCGCTCTGCCGTTGTAATTTCAAGCTGTACTGAAATAATAAGGAAACCCCGCCAACGATAACAAAAAATCCGAACAAAATGGAAACCCCATCAACTGTGCTTCCAACTGGGAACCCTTGAAAAAGAAATGCGGTACTAATCATTGTCGCAGTTGTAAAAAATACGTAATAAATCGGAGTCACAACAGCAGCACTGTAGCTAGACAATGACTTGTTCAGGAAGTGGACTTGAAACAGAATAAAGAAGATTACAAAGCCAAAAAGCGGATATATCGGCCATTTTAGAAATTGGTTGTCGGTGTCCCAGTTGCGAATTGAGTAAACCAGCGAAGTTCCGAATCCTGCAATTCAACGCTTTACTAAACAAACAACTTAGGATCAACCTTTCCTTGAGTTGCAAGAACTAAATAGGATCCAGCGAGAGAACTGATGCTGATATATATCAAGGGTGATTTCTGTGCATATCGCGGCTGCGCGTACACTATCAACCAAACAAGCAGCACAGCGACGAACACCGTGTATGTCAAAAATACGGGTTGAATGACGTAATGAAAAAATTCGGGAATTGTTTGCGTTGCACTGGACTGCGGCGCGTGAAGTACGATAATGACAGAACCAATAATGCATTGAGCGCACCCAACGATCCCTGAAAAATTTAGCTTTTCGTTGAGGAATATTGCTGAAAGCGCAGCACTGGTGGTTGTCAAATTGATGTTTGTTGAGCTTAATATAGAACAGTACCTGATTGCGACGCTAACAGCCCCCAAAGGTGTCACAAGTATCGCAGGCACAAATGCGTATGCGCCGAAGTTGGAAAGCTCGCCTAGGGCAGCTGAGAAACGGGAGATTTTGACATAGGTTAAACAAATTAGCTGCAACTTCCAATTCGCCTTACTCATCGTCATCCCCACCCACCAAATTGGGTTCTTGAGATAAGCATGGCTTCCCGTAGTGACATCGTGGCCGTCATTCTTCATTACAAGAAGGGCCTTTTTCGTGAACACGACGGACGATCCAATAAACAGGCCGGAAAGTAGCGCAAGCGTGATTCCGACTGCCGATAAGCGGAAATCCAGATCGAAAACCAGAGCATCAATCGGACATCAATCGGGACCGACTGCAGGGAAATGCGATGCGTACCTCCTTGCTCCCAAGACATGGTGAGATTTCGATTTTGTGTTTTTCGAGATGCACTTTTTCGCACCCACTACTCCCAAATTGGAATCAGCGGCCACGCATTCAAACGCAACGTGTTGCCCATCTTTGGGTTGTTGCGTTGTCTCGGAACTGTTCGACTCATTTCTTTAATCCTCCGATTCCAAACATCTGGATTTTGTTACTAGATTCTGCGTAACACCCGCGCTATCCAAGAATTTCGATGCAATTGGCGTTGATGCCCATCGCATTCATTTCTAGCTGATCATTTTCCTTGTGTCAACAGGTCGCAAATCCGACGTCGGAGTTAAATCAGACGAACCGGCCCCAGCACGAAGCCCAATTGCACAGGGAGATTGAATGATAAAATCATATGAATCGAACCTGCTCTTTACCTGCATCTTTGCGGATGAATCTTGATTTACGAACTGAAAAACAGGAATCATCGTGCAATGGTCGGATGTGAAATGTGACTGCAAGGTTAATCTTGATGCGCGGCTTGGCGGTCTCATCGTTCCCAAGTTCCTTTCCACCATTATTTGATGTTTTTTCTCAGTCCAGTTCAAGGGCTTTGCCGCGTAATGTGGAAGTCGTAATCTGCTTCTCTCAAGTTGATAAACTTGGTAAACAAGATCTTCTATTCTGCTTCAAAACTGTGCATGAGATGTCTTTGGGTATCACTGTAGGTTTGTGGAAGTCAGATTGTTTCTTATATTAAAACCAAAATTTTTGAAATTGGCGAATTCTTCGGTTTAACTTCTTTTCCTTCCGTCCAAAAGAAAAAGAACTTGTAAAAGTCCCAGCTCTGGAAAAAAACTCCATCTGTCCCAATGAAGCATTCACACACTCGGTATTGTTCCCTGTTAGCGATTTTGATTGCCGCCGTGTGCGGCCAAGCGCAGGTTTGTGGGTTTGAGAATTCTGCGGTCACCAACAAAATCAGCTGGCAAGCGAAGGAGAAAGCTGCGGCGGCCTTGTCGGTAATGTCCGCGTATGCGCGCCGGGACTCTTCTGTCGGCCACCTCCGGCCATTATCCGGGCTGTTTATGGGGTTTGTGCAGTGGCAAGCGGACTCGGAGAACCGTGCGGAAGGCAGGCCGTGTGCGCCGACGGCCTTGTATGCGTGGCCGCGGATACCAGCACCACGACAACTGCTAGCGATTGTAGCAATGGTTCTGTCAAACGGGATGGCTTCTCTGGATTCTGTCAGTCGTTGGATTCCGAATAAATAAAGCTGAGCGAAACTGCTTCGAAAAAACAGACAATATCAACCAGCATGAAAACATTGGCATTCCTAATTATATTGTGTGGGAAAAGTGATATGTGCGTCCAATATAAAACTTCAAAACAATGAATGGCCACAAGCAAAATTCCTGCGAGCTGCTTCTTTTCAAAATATTCAGGAACGTGTGGAAGATGTGAGAGTTGCGGTACCGACGTTGTTGGAATTGCTACAAGGTAATGGCGAGAATAGAAGTAACGCAATGGTGGTTGAAGAGGAGGCTTGTGCTTGTTCCACTAATTTAAAGCGCAATACGTTAAAACAGTGTTTGAGCCACTCAATAAAGCCTGAGTCCAATCTTCAACCATTCCCGAAGAAATATGAACTTTTCGAGTGAAACAGTGGAGCAGTGAATCCCACGTGGTAAACAGCCTGCGGTATGTTTCAGGAATTGAAACACAAGGAACCAAAAAGAAATTGCAAGGATTCCGAATGGTATTAAAACTTTCATGCAAACTTGTATGTCTTTGCAAAACATTATATTTTCCTCAGATATGGAATTTCGACAGAAAACGCAAGGAATTTCCCCCAATCTTCAACGTGGTATCCTCCAATGACCACCCTTTTGATCGAGCAACCAAGTCGAGAGCTTTCAGACATGCGTCATCCACCACTTGTGCATTGTGCAAATCACTTTCCACAAGAAGACGATCATCTGGCACGAGGCAAATCTTCTCTTTCATCCTTTCAAATGGAGTTCGCGAATTGACAAAATGCGAAAATGAAAAGTAGAATCGGGAAGAAACGGACTTCGGGAGCCTCATAATGTTCCGGATAGACTCGGCGGAACCTGAATATGAATGCAACATTATTGCAGGAGGCCAATTTCTCAGCGACGGATGAGAGGCAAGATCTGCCTCTGATGGAATTGGTGCGCCCAAATTCCTGAGCTTGTCCTTTTGCTTTCGTGACAAATCTTTTGGGACAGATTCGGCCAGCATTTGAAAATACGATTCGAGTCGACCGAAGCATCCCACCGCATGTACCGAGACTGGTCGGCCAAGCTTATTTGGTATTGAGCAAATGCGAGAGGTTGCACTATGAAGAAAAATCTTGTGCACTTTACCTCTGCTGCAAGCTTCATTTGGGCTTCAAACATCTTGACCTGGCCCTCCATATCGTATTTGGTACTAGTACCCGGATGCGTCGCAACTCCATCGAGCCCAATTTCCCCAAGCAGGGCGTCGGGAGATTCTTCCAGTCGCGCTCGAAGTGATGACAGAGCAGCGGTCGTGTCGGCAATCTCATGAACAAACCACGGATGGTAGCCTTCAACTGAATCAATTCACCGAATACCCCAAGAAACTCGGAACCAAATGCGGCCACGACACGATCCGGATATGCTGCCTTCCATTGAGCCACAGCGTCCCAATCTGACGATCGGGTGCCCATCAACCAAAGCCGGCCAACGTTGAGCGTTCGCACAAGCTCCAGTGACTCCGGAGTCTCTACACAATGGCAATGCGCATCATGCACGGATTGCAAAATAGAAAGACTGGTTTGAGGATGGTCGTCATTCATGGTCAAACTTTTATTTCCACATCGCAGATAATCTCACTGGCCTTTCACACAATCGTGTAGTGAACAGCACGGCGCTGGTGGTTCTGCAGAACTATCAAGGCATGAACGACGCCTGTTGCACAACGGCGACAGTCAGATTTGTGCTTGCGCTTGCGATGTTTGTTGACTTACCAGGCAAAACGCCGAGACAAAACAGGATGAAGTTCTGTAGCAGCGTAAGGATTAAATGACAACAGGGCGTGGGAGCCGGGCTGGGGCAACGAAGGTTGCGACCAGCGGAGACACCCGAAACACGGAGGCACAACTCACCAATAGGAAGTCCCAGCCACAGCCTTCCTTAACCAGAACGGCAAGGGGCGAACAGAACAGGGCCAGCAGAATCTCGAAAATATCTCCAAGGGTGCAGGTGCTGGCGGGGTCAGGCGGACACCAACTTCTGAAGGAACTCACATCGACATCTCGGAGAAATCCAGAAATAAATTAATTAAAAGCTCACCCCCTGTCTCCAATTGTTTAAAGTTACTGGCGGCTTTTAAACGTACGAGCACAGGAATTGTCCAGCTGGTATCAGAATGTTCAAGAATCTCCAACTGCGAGGTCTGTTTTATTTATTTATTTGACGAGTTGGCGAACGATAATACAGTGGCGCCAGCTGTTTGTTTGTGCTCATGCCTATGCGGTTGATTTTGGTGTGCTGTGCCTCAGGGAGAAAGCACTCAAAAACTCTCAGCGTCGGAAATCAGATCCATTGTCGTCCACCTGCTTCCCTCGGCCTCTTCTCCCTGGCCTCTGCACTACGTCGTGGATTCTTCCGCTGATTGAGAAGCGATATGGCTATGGCATTTCTTCCTGACGATGTGTACGCAGAAATACTGCTGCCGCTGAGGCTTCAAGATATCGCAGCGTTAGCCGCAACCAGCAAAGCCCTGAGGTCGAAGACGAATGCATTGCAAAATTCATTGTGGTTCGCGTCTCGTCATGTGGCTTTCTTCGTATTGCAAATTAAGGCCTATCTTCAAGTTAAAGACGATGCTGAGCTGCTTGCTGACAGAGAGAACGAGGAGTACTTCGTCACCACCACTCAACATTGGTTTTGCGAAGAGCTTGTCAAATTGCAGTTCTGGAAATTACCACCGGCCTACAATGCATCGATTTTACTTATGTTTGGTGCTACATATCAGTCTTTGAAATATCTCGGCCTTCTACCCAAGGTCGAATCTCTCAGAAAAAACTTTAGGTTCACTATATGGCGGAGGCCGCAAGCCGCATCAAAGAAAGATCCGATTCTTCAGGCAATTAGGACTGTCACTGCCTCTGGGGCATCCCGGTCCTTTTGGGAAAAGACAGATACAAACATTTTTCTGGTTTGGGCCTGTTGCCACAACTATCCCGAAATTATACAACTGGTGATTGATGAACGAGTTAACTTCTCCAAACAATCTTTTAACAAATGCTTTGTAATCGCTGCTGGATGTGGTTTCCTTGAGCTTACCAGACATTTTGTAGAAGAATGGCACGTACATCCGGGAGTATTCGAGAATGCGGCAATTCAATGGGCAGCAAAAAGCGGGCATTCCGATATTGTGTCGTATCTGTTATCGGACGTGCGTGTAAATCCAGGTGACTCACAGGGAGCTAGTTTTATTTGGGCTGTGGAGCAAGGACACAAGGACATAGTGAAACGGCTACTGGTCCACCCGCTCTGCGACCCCAGCGCACAAAACAACTCGGCGTTGGTCGAGGCCGGCCGCCATGGGCACAATGACATTCTGAAGCTAATGCTCGCCCATCCGCGTGTCAGCGGTATAAATACTTCCATGGAAAGCATTCTCGCTTGCGCCTGTCTGTACGGCCAATCATCCACTGTGAACCTTTTGCTGCATGACTACGGGTGGAGCGAGCAAATTAATGAGAGGTCTCTGCTGTTGAATATGAAGACTGCACTTGATATTGGTCATACCGCGGTGGTCCGAACGATTGTGAAAAATTCTCAGAGTATCACATCTGCTCTCTGGATGCGCGTGTGCGTCTTATTTTTTGTTATTTTTCATCCAAGGTTCGCTTTCAGACAAGTTATGGACATGGTGTTCAATTGAGTTGAAAAAATTTGCAAAGCATCGATTATGAAGTTCGACCCAACTTTACTCCAAATCTTGCCTCAATGAAGTGGGAGAACCAAGACATAAACATAACCAATACGAAACATAATGGAGAAAATTCAATAAGGCAAAAAGAAAACAAAAAATATTCAACTTCCTAAACCTTAACGTCTCCATCCAAGACTGGACGAACGACCAATAACGTTTGCAGCATCTCTCAAACTAGAATGAGACGCCCGGGCTGCAATTGAGGATTTCTCCATATTCCTTGCTTCGCCAGCGTGCGCACTTAATCCGCCATCCTCGTCGTGGAAAAAGGCATTTATCGCAGTTGCTTCATGAGCCAACAGCTGTGGATTGGCTTCCATTGGGTGCTGCTTAGAGCTTGTGCGTGCAGGGAAATGAATCGCTTCACTTCCTCGACGGGAACTGCTCCCATTCGGCTTCGCCATTGACCCACTTGGCGATTGGTATTGCATTGTCAATTCCTCAAAGCCTGCTGCAAGTCCGTTCATTACAAAGTTTCTGTTCCGTTTCTTTTTCTCTTCGTCGTCAAGTTCATCGACCTCGAGAATTGTTTCAGGGACAGTCTCCTCTTCCTCAACAGCAAGGCTGGTTCGCACGGGTCCCCCAGCCGCAAACTGAGTTACGGGCGCCCTAGGCACAGCGTCGACTGCAGCGTCACTGCCATTGTCCTTTCCAAGGGCAGAGTCCAAATCAACAGTGCTAATTCCAACCATTGCACTTCCTCTACGCGAGGAAATGCTGAATCTGTTGCTGTTCCTACTTAGAACACTACCGTGTTTGCTCATCAAAGAACTACGATGATCGAAGAATTCAGATGTAACACTGGATCGGAAGTCGTTCGGGGGGTTGATAAGAGATTGGATAGACGCGCGATTGTGGTCAGAGAGTAGTGATTGACGATTAGCTTCAGAAAACGCCATAGAGCTTCTGTTTTCGGCAGCAGCAGCAAGGAGAGAAGAATGCTTCTCATAAGAGTTGCTGGAATTTGAGGCAAGCGAGCTGCGGTTTTCTATCAAGTGCGGACGACCTAACAGAGCAACGTTTGAGGGGCGATGTGGTTGAGGCGGTGCAGCTTGGTGTGGCCATGGAGCTTGTTGTGCGGCAGTTACTGTTGGTGGTGCTGATTGATTTTGAAGTGTGGACTTTTTGACGATCGTGAACGTAGTGCTGTCATAGTTCGAACCGCCCAACAAGGACTTGCACAACAGATCACCGAATCCTTGAACAATCACAGAGTTCAGATAAACATTGAGGGCGTGTTGCATATCAGCAACAACTCCTGTTTCTATAGGTAAACTGGCAAGAAGCCTGGCTTTTTCTGGACTCGCGCGATTCAAGAGGGCGTTGTGAAATCGATCGACGTCAGAAAATTGGCGATCCACTGATGCCGTACCAACTCTTCCATCATCTAGCGACAAACTGACATTAATCGAAAATACAAGAGGAATGGTTCCATCTTTGATTGAAACACCGATTGACACGATGCTGAATTCGGCGCCGTGGATCCAAGAGGTTGGAAGAGTGAATGTTGAAGCAGGAGAATGTGGAGGCGAAGGCAAAGAAGGTGTTGGAGCGGGAATCTTAGTAGAATCAGCGCTATACAGATCGACAACGCTGAAAAGCGGGGTCGGAACCAGTCCACAAAGGGCGTTCCTTCCAAAGGGAACAGCATATTGATTGCTGCCGCCGTTGAATGAGAATGCTGACCTCAAATTGAAATGGCCTCTTACCTAACAAAATAAGCGTCAAGCTGCGGATAGTGCGAGAGCACATAAAAGGCCTGGCCTTTTTTGAATGGTATGAAGCCCTGGGCGACGAGCACGGGATCGCCATCCGGCTTGTGACCAGACACAGCCTTAATCTTGAAGATACGCTCGCAGTTTATGCCGACGCCCTGTACAAAGGGCTGGTTGTGCATGCCGGACATGCTGCTCAGTTGTGGAAGTTATTGGGGGTGGATGGCGGGATGAGGCACCGCCAGGCTGGTCAAATGCCTTGGGTTTGAAGATGAAACAAATGAAACATATGGTCGATGCTGCGTCGACTTGTTGCAAATCGCACTCACACCGCCGTTGCTAGCGCGTTTGCTGGCGATATCGTGACTGGCAATGCGTGGAGGGGCCGACGGAAGTGGTCGCGAGGCGGAATCGCGCGCCGCGTCCAGAACGCGCGCACAATCGAACACCCAAAAACACGGCAGCAGCAGCGCCGCACGCGCTTTCTTCCCTTTGTGATGCCATTACCATGTCATCTGGGGCCACACTGAATATCCCCAACAACTTCGCGACCGCCACCGCCTCCAATCGCCCAGTGCTCCATTCAACGACAGTCCGCGCCGGGTTGCCCCAGCCGACAGTTCCTGCCACAAATAAACACGGCGCTCTGTCTTCTTCTTTTGGACGACAGCAACAGCAGCAACAGCATCAACAACAACAGCAACATCTTCAAAATCAACCACTACGTCGCCAGTCTCCTTCACGCCCAATCGCAAAGTATGACTACAAGAATCCCATAACACCAGCTGTGCCATCGTCTTCAACAAAGCACTCATCCGAGTCCATTGGTCAGCTGTCAAAGTGGCAAACCCCGTCACAACTGTTACCTTCTGCCTCTAACATTTCCCAAAATACCATGCCGAACATCCCGCAATCGTCACCACCCGGTCAGTTAACTGTTGATGCAGTTAAACCGAAAACACCACCGTCGACCACATCCGAAGCTCTGGGGCCTGTAAGTATAATGCGAGCGAAGACTCCACCATCGCATGTAACACCCGCTCCCCCATCTGGGAAACCACGGATCAATGGAAAATTTGGAGGGGGTGGCGGTATTGTCCGGACTGCTAGTGGTTTCGATTCTGTTAGTGGGAGTCAACATCGAAGAAGGAGTATAGCTGGAAGCAACAATGTCGGGTCAAATACCATCCGCCATAAAGGTGCAGAGGCCGGCAGTATACACGTTGCTGTTTCCGGCAATGGAAAAGCCCCTGGTGGTTATACTAGTGCATTGGAACTCAAGAGCGGCAGTGCGCTTGTAAGCCTAGATGATGAAATGGAAAGTGTTAGAATAGCAAGTGCACCAATAGAACGCCCAAAGCGTATAACATTTGCTCCTGACGTTACAGGTGTCGGAATAGATGACGCGGATCTGGTGCGTGTGCCTAGTGAATTCCTCTGAGATACTGATATTCTGAAACAGAAGCGTAATAGCATTTCAAAGCGCACTCCTCCAGGATCCAGTTTGCACGAGAACATCATTGCTGACTTGACGTCAGAACTAGCTGAGCAAACAAAGAGACATGAGTCGCACAATACTGATTTGCAGTCACTGGTCACTGAACAATCGCAAAGGATAGCCGAACTCGAAGCAAAACTTAAAGAAAGTGAGAGGAAGGAGGCTGCTGCGATTAAGGAAAAATTAGCTGCTGTTAAAGAACTTGAAGCTAACAAAAAGTTTATGTTCACGGATTTGAAAAGTGGGGAGCAGTTGAAAGCCCAGCTTCAAGAAGAGCATCAAACGAATGCGAGTTTGATAATTTTCAACAGGTAATTCATTGCTTGCGATCTTACGAATAATGGTGCAACAACCCGGCAGATCTTTGAAAACACAAGTTGCGGAGCTTGAGGGTATTATTGAAACTTTAATGCAACAGAAGGGGGCATCACCCTTCGATATACAGACTGTGCTTGCTAAGTTGGAAAATTTAAAGCCAACTATGCCGAAAACGGCGAAATAAAATCAAAAAATGTTTTATTTTGCAAATCTCTGCGGAGGCGGGAGAACGGCATCTGCCAAAGGAGATCTTGCCATCATAATCTCTGTCAAGGAAATACGATGGCTTTGAACGACTGTTCGATCCACGTTCATAATTGACGGAAATGCTGTTGATGATTGTTGTGGCAACGAAGTAGATTGAGATGCTTCCCTTGCCCCATTTCCATCAGATCCAGCAGACTGATCCTTTCCAACTTCCTCGATTTTGCGGAATATATCGGCCTTCGGTTGTATTATGCTTGACAACTTGCCCAATAAATTAATTTTTGCTTTCAGTTTTGAGTTCTGCCTGGCAACTTGCGGTGAATTGACTGGCAGAATTTTGGCAGATTGCGCATCCGTAATAACTTGACCAGTTTTAGATGCACCCCAAAGGTCTTTTGACACTGTCATTTTATGCAAGTTATGTTTCGAGGCAGAGCCGTTGTGAAACCCCCGTGAATTCATTGTCCCACAAAACAGTTTACCCCGAAATAATCGATTCAGCTCGATATCTGATAAAAGTGAGTAGCTTTGAAGATTGATGAGTATTTTCGTTGTTTCTTTTGTTATGGAGTAAATTTTCTTCTTTCTTATTCAGCGCAAAATTCAAACCAATTGCAAGTTACCTCGAAGGATTTTCGCTCCTTTGCTGGTTCAATACTTTCTCGAGAGGTTATCAAAAGCAAGAAGCAGTAAGCCATCGCAAGCTCCTTCAAATATTTGTCCTTATTAGAAATAGCCTTTTCAGCAGACATAGGTTCCTCTTCGTCATCGTCAGCAAACAGCGATTTGACACCGCGGGTTGCTGATAAATTTTTTGGGTCTCCCTCATCAACATCAGGTTCGCCCATTGTTACTTTCGTTTTTTGGCAATGTAGTACTTGAACGAACCAGCGAATGTAGTAAGCCGCGGCAATCACGAAAGCGTCGAACTCTTCACTAGAAAGAATAGCAGAGAAACTTTCGGTCAATTTCATCGCACAGCGATCGACAGCCTGCTCTGCATTTATTTGTCATACGATGAAAGATACGAAAATTTTTGAACTGAGCTACTTTTCAGGCTTTGCATACTGTATTTTGTTTTGCAAAATTCGATAATTTTTGGGCTACAAGCTTGCGTCAGCTTTCGATTCCACGCGAAATCAATACCTTGAATCGGGCTGTTGCAAAGATATTTTTGACTTCCTCGGAGTGAAAGATCCTCGGGGCAAACTTTCGTGCGTAACAGCTTTAAAGCTATTTTTGTTTGTGGTTAACAATAGCTACGAGTGGGGAGGTAAGTCCAGCAAATACTTGTTCGACGAGAGTGGCGGCAGATCTACGCCGCCTTTCGTAGCGTCTAGGCCGCCCATAAATGGCTGTGCGCCCTTGTTAACGCTGCTTGTCGCTTCTGGCGTCTTTAGCAGCAAAGGAGAATTTGGGGCAGATTCCTTATAATGCATGTTCAGTGGAAAACGTTAGTCGACCCCAACCAAGATTCCCCAGCATATTGCACGATACGTCTTCAGCGACTGCTTTATTCCAGATACAAGATCTCCACATTTGAGGCCAGATGCCTTCAACAACGCCATCACTCGGTCTCACACATCGTGAAACGGCAATCTCAGTTTTAGCGACAGGCCGTCTCCTGAATCCTTTGGTATCGGTGCTTTTGAATGAGAAAGGAGCCAAATCAAAAAAAAAAAGATTAGAGTAATTCTTGACTTTTTTATCCAAAAACCATGTGGACTCTGCCTGGGACTAGTTTCTTCATGCGCTATGGGATTCGACGTTATGCAACTTCGAGACTTGGCCGCATCGATTTAAATGCTGGTTCGAAAGCGCACTCTGGCTCTGAGAAGCTCTCCTCTTCAGGGGGTAATCGAACAGGCTTAGGACGAAAGTGTGAGGATGTTCTGATCCCACGAAGAAACACTGATTTGACCTTCAGTTGTTCAGTATTCCAAGGATACAGGATATCTGGGAGTTATTCTGATCGGTGTTAGTTTGGGTGGGCTTGCGATTTCGCAAGTTGTCCTTGGGGCAGTCGAAGACTATAATTCGAACCTTTTATTCAAAGACGCCTTCGAGAAAGTGTCCACAGATTTAAAGGTTCCTTTTCTTCAGTTAAATGGATAAAATATGCATAAAGTCCAGGTAATCGACATGGTTGGTCAACCAATGAAAGGTTATGGTGGCTTAGGACCAAGAGGACATCCAACTAATCCCAGGTGAGGGCGTTTATTATTCAAGACTGTAGTTGAATCGGTCGCAGACGAACGGTGTACAAGGATGCTGAAGGTGGAGACAAACAGATAATAATGTACTTTGCTCTTGAAGGACCTAACGGAAAAGGAACTGCGTATGTCAACCAGATTAAGGTGGCGCATTTGCGTTTTATAATAAGTTCATAATTGTTAAACAGAACGATGAAGGCATTTACGAATACAACGTCCTGAGCGCGGATGTTCAACGACATGGGATGCGAACAGCAAAACGAGTGTATATTATTGACAATCGTTTCAGGAAAAGCGGTCGGGGGCCTCGACGCGGTTGGTTTGGGCGACCTTTATGGAAGCCGAAGAAGTCAGAAATTCCGGCGAGTCCACAATAAATGTTTGCCAATGAAATCAAGACTGTCAAAAGCATTCGAACTTGCGCGAAGAATTTGGACTCTGATACGCACAGCTTCTATTATTATTTTCTGCAATATGCCCGACGAGCTAACAAATGAGACTGTGGAAGTGTGGTATCCAATGTGCTCAAATATCCTCTCATGCCTGGTAGTAGAAGGTACAGATTTAACGTCTAACGAAGATCAACTTAGTTGGGGTCTCAACAACACTGATGCCCTGGCAGACAAGTCTTTCCATTTCAGATTCACATACTTAATCTTGGATGATATGGACTCGCTTGAGCAAACTAGGAGTAATATGCTGGCATACTACCGAACATCTTACATGAAAAGAGTGTGGAAATTGTGGAAAATTGTGCAATCCTTCCGGAATAATGATTTGCAATAATGGTTTGCTTCCATTGTGTTTTATAACACGGAATCATGTCAGGTCAAAGAGCACTTTTGCCTTGCAGATCGTTTGCAGGTGTAAAATGAAATTTTAAAAGAGCATGACAACTTTTTCTTTTGCTGGGGGCAAAAATTAATCATTGCAACAATCCACGGATCTTCGCAAGTTTCCGAAAAATTACTCCACCCCCTTCACCTAGAACACCGCGAATTTCATCATCAGTCATTTCAAGTACTTGCAAGATATTTGACAGATCTGGAGAAATGTCCACGTCAATTGTTTCAAGTACTTTCACAATATAATCAACGTCTGTTGCAAGCTGGCGAGTGCCGTACTTTCCCAACTTGGGGATTTCCGTAACCTGAACCACTAGCAGCTCCATGGTTGCCCGAGAGAGAGATGTTATCCAAAGATGAATAAGATCCCCCTGATCGAAAATCGGCTCTGATTCATTTCGTAGTTCCTTCTCATCAACGGTGTCGCCTTTCTCAACGACGTCATGAACTGCGAAATCCTCTTCGACGATGTGCGGTAGACTGCGGACAACCATTTCCACATCTGGATTGCCTAAATCTCCTATAACATCCCCAATGTGAATGTCAAACTTCTGAGGCAGCGTCAACAATGCTTCGCCGACCCGAGTCATATGTACTGATGGAGACATACCGATTCTCGGAATGTCCCCCGCACCGATCACTCCGGAAGATTCATTCTCTGCTCCCCATATCGTGAGAGAAGCCATCGGAGTCAAGTGTCGTGATATGGGAATGAAGACCAAATTGAATAAAGAGGTTTGCGTTTTCAAGCCCAAGGACACAAGGTGAGCAGTAGCTTTTGGGTACAAAACTTTTGCACTCGCTTGATTTTCATTGAGTTGGTTGTAGAAGTTTCGCAGTTTGGGAGTGTTGAGAGGCGAGGTCATCAACAGCGAAAGCGCTGAAACACATTCAAAAACGCGTGGTCGGCCATCCTGATTTGAATCAACAGGTGAATCAGCAGATACGTTCGCGCCATCTTCAGAGTGCGTCGTTGTCTGAGAAAGTAAATGCCTTCCAACGGGATTGAACCTTTCGCGAACGTCTTCCGCAGATTCTTCCACGATCCGTAAAAATTCGCGGGTTGCGCCCAAAAATCGAAGACCAAGTTCAAATATTTTCCAAATGGAATCATCCTCGCTCTCTCCAAAGACAGCGTAATCCTCAAAAACAACAGCTCCTGGCTTAAGGTCGTCGGAACCAAAGATCACCACATTTTCGAAAGAGTTTAGATCGCTATTTTGACCGCTTTCAATGTTGCTGACTGCTTGAAGCATTTCCAATAATTTCGATATTCTTATCGCAGCAGATAGAAGGAATTCATCTATTGCGGCGACAGTTGCCAAGACGCCGAACCCACCAGTGAAATCCACGCATCTCTTTAGAGATGCTCTGAGAACGCTCTGAATTGCTGGTCGAACCGTTTCGTTGAGTGCGTCCAGGGTCAATAAAAGCTTGATGCGAATAGACTGCGATTGCGAACTTTGAGGCACGGATAACTTTTTGGTAGAGGTGAAAATAGCAGGAATTGAAGCGATTAGATAAGCAGATTCCATAGTCGTGTTTATCTGAAAAAATGGGGAAAACGCGTCGAGTATGGGGTGGGCCCAATCGGAAAACTCTTGGGATATTGAAAGAGACTTTGTTGTTGGTTGCTGCAGGAGTTGATTTGAGGAAACCTTCTTCACTACCACGGGAATATTGGATGATGTAGCCGTTGAATTTGCGAGGAGCTGCCGCAAATCAACTTTGGATGAAAATAACTCTTGTTCCATGTCAATGCACCAGTCAACCGACATTGTGAAGCACTCTGACAGAACTTGGACAAAATCAGGCTTGTTTTTCAACTGTTCCAAGGAGAACCGCAGTGAAGGTTTCAGTGAATGAACGACTTGATGAATAAGTTTCACGAAATTTGGAATACGATTGGACAAAATCTGGTCAATCCAACTAGACAAATAATATCAAACAATGGTATGCACAAAATTGGTAAATACCCTATCTCTTGTTTGACCACAAGCGAAAAATGCGACAAGAACAATTGAAGACCGAGCACGAAAGATTGCGGATCTTCCATATTTCTTTCGTCATAAACTTTTTTCCAAAACGCGAGTATTGGCCCCTTCGTTGATTTGAAGTAATAACTAAGGAATTCATTTGGTCGATGTATTTGATCAAAAACAGTTTGATATTCCTTGACAAGCTTCAGATCGTGGTTAGTGAACGCATCCATCAGCGCCGGGCTGATCAGTGCCTCGAGTTGGTTTTGCAAATTATGAAGCAAAGTTCGTCTTTCCTCCCATTCCGGAGTACCTTGAAGTAGCACAAGTGAGCGAGAAGCTTCGGCCAGCCTGGAGCCTGCTTTCAGAAAGTCGGCATCAGCTAAAGTAGTTTCAAGTTCAGCAGCGAGGGAGTTCCAGTTCTCCGCTTCTTGCAATGTCTGAAAATTGCCATAAAAATCAAGCAACAAGAAAAGACCTCACCGTCCATGCTGTTTGCATACGTAAGCGTATCGTATCAAGCAGCAGAAGCCCATCGAACGAGTCGTTAACGTTTCCCTTTTGGTCTTTCACGTTGCGAAGCAGTTTGAAAGAGTCAGAGAGGGCAGCGATGTCTTTCCTCACAAACTCCAAATCATGCACCGCACGAGGAAGGGCCCTGTGCGATTTGTTTTGTTTTAGGTCGATTCCGAGACAGAACGAGAAGTCAATGCGAACTTGGAAGCTTCATTACAGGCACGGTTAAGACGGGCGGTAAGGTCGTCCGCAGTGAGCAGCGCATCTGTAGCCAGAGATTGGACAACGGTGAGAGCATCGCTGCAGGACGGCGCTGTGGAGTCGGTGTGTATGGCAGCGCGGATTCGCGCGTTCGCCCAGTCGCGCACTTCGGGGCGCATTATTTGGATGGTTGACGTCCAAAGCAAACCAACGCCGCGAATAGGCCGCCGAGGGGCTGATAATGCGTTTTATTTACTTCCGCGCGAAACTTCGCAGAAAATGAGCAAACGCCCAAAGCCAGGCACCAGCGCGACCTCAGTTCTGCTCGACATTCGTGTCCCCGGCGATGCGACAGCGGATGCCGCTGCCGACGAGCTATCGCCACCGCTGTCATCATTGGCGAGAGCGCTGTCGTCGCTGCTGACTTCCTCGCGTCCAGATTCGCAGCTAAAGGCCATTCGCGATACTGGTACCCATCACCATTCTACGCAAAACTTATCTTCAATTTAGCGCATGCGTTAAAGGTCGTGCGTTCTGGGACACCGCTGACGCACCAACAACTGTCCTTTTTCCAAAAAACCGTTCGATCGATCCTACCTGGGTTTTGCGATGCATTTTTTAGCAAAGCCGAACCTTCTACGCGTATGGCCCTTTTGGCTGTTCTTTCGAGGGTCGCTGATTTTGAAAATGGCGTTTTGAGACAAGAAGTTATCGACATAATCAAGTCGGGATTTACTGCTTTTCTCAAGGCGACATCAACCGCTTGCGAAAACCGCGCTACTGTGGAAAACGACATAATTCCCACTTTTTGTTCCATTTGCTTTTCAATGGTGGAATGGAGCTATGGGCATCCAATCTTAATGGAATCTTTGGAACTATCCTTCCTGACGTTATGTTCACTACTGTCCACCGTAACGGGTAGCATGACTGTTAAAGGTACATTGCAGCACAGTAATTGACAGCTGACCAAACATAACAGACGACGCGCTCAGGACATCGCAACGAGTTAAGTCATGCACGGAACTATTGCGAACTGCCTTATCATTTTTCGCGAAGCTTGGTAGTGGATTGAACGGCCAGAATATGCGATCTCTTCTAGATGGCGCATCGGCTCAAGAGGCTATGAAAGCATTACTGGACCAATCCGTACAGATCACTTTTTCGGATTCTGAAGCTTTTGTTCGCGACTGCCGATTCGTGTCAGGGATTGTATTAGCCTGGATTTTGGAGCTGAGATCAAACGAGTTGCGAGACTGGGTTCAAGTTGTATTTTTCGGTGATCAATACATGGATTCGTTCAAAGAATTGGTCAATTTATCGAAGTTAGTGACTGTTGGGTCAGAAGATATTGGAAAATTTTACCCACTTCTTTGCTTTATTCACGGAGTTTTGTCCACGGTTGGTGGCCAAGCTGCGTTGGTTGTGGATCACACTGCAAAAAAGTCGCTGTTGTCAACCACATATGAACGAGTTGCATCCACAGTGCCCAACATAACGGACCCGTCGACAAGGATTATGACGTTTCAGACATTGTCTGTTTGGATGACAAGTTTGCGTGATGCTCTGCGAATGAATTACAAAATTGTTGGAATTAATGTCGCCGTAGTGTTCAAAGAACTATTTGATTTTGTTTTCACATTTTGGGAGGATCCTGTGGATGCAACTCAGCATAAATTGAAAGACATTTTCTGTGTTATTCTGGAGATCACATCTGATCTCAAGGAAAAAGGTGATTTAGAATTTTCGACCGAACGATCTTTTGTCTATGAGATCGTTACAAATTTACTGGCGGTTGATTGGTCGCGAAAAGTATCATTTCATATTCCATTCTTGCATAACCAATAATACAGGTGAAATACGATTTACTTGCCCATGTTCTTGTTGTCGTCAGACCATTTGAAATACTGAATCTCAAGTCGGACTTCCTGTTCGCATGCTTCGAAATGTTGAGGTAAGGTTCCCAGATGGGTTGATCTGATAGTTTTTCAGCGGATTTGCAATGTCCAGTCGTGTTTGCTCCTTCCTTGCCCGATTTTTTGGATGTCTCTTCGATGATGCTTCTGATTCTGCCACACACACACAAGACTCTCTTGTTTGGATTGAACCTTTTTGTTTCGCGTTGACGCATCGATCTGCAAATGTTCGCCGGAGCGTCAGTGAGAATTTGCTTGGAGTGGTTTTCAAAAATCATAGGGCACGCTTCTTGCAATTGCTGGGCGTATTTCGTTCTCAGTATACCAGCGAAGTTCGACGGGATGCGGTTGAAAATATCCGGATGACTCCAGAACATAGACTTCATGGGGCCATTTCACTTCTTCGGGCAGGCCGCAGCCTGGGGTTTCTTGACGAAGAATTGTTCATCGCGAACAGCGATGACGCGAAGTTCGCCGATACAATTGTGAGGTTGTCGCTTGGCCATATGGATGCAAGCATTCGCGTCGACGTGTGCGGTTTGCTTTGCGAGTCATTGCGTGCGACTGCTGAACCTACATTTGTGGAGCTCGAATTTGTGAAATTGTTTCTGATAAAGAACTGTGCTGATAGTTCGACTGACTTCAGACAAAAGATGTATCATTTATTTTTTTCTATTCAAGTGACGTATTCTTTGAATTTAGATTCGGAAAAATTCACAAATTACTGTTTCGAATAAGAAAGTGTCTTTATGGCAATCATCGGGATTTAGTTGCTCGTGAAGCTTTCTTGTTGAAAAGCGGCACCCAAACTCAAAAATTTAAAGCAGCCCAGGAAACTGTCTCCGCTCTGAAAAGAAAGATCGCTGCGAAGATGGACTTCTTGAAATGGTTGATTGACTTTTCGGTGAGCGCCGCAAGCGTTTTGACTTGCTTTTAAGAATGTATCTCTCTCAGTTTTTGTCCCTTTTACCTGGATCGTCGTTTCCTCGATCGACATCCGCTTTGATGCTACTGACAGCTATTCACGATGCAGAAGAAATGCCGCTGGATTCGACATTCAAAGCGAATCTCCCCGTAGAATTTTCGACATTTTCAAATTCGCCTACATGTGCCAACGCGCTTGTTGGCGTTTTATTGAATGATTCTTACGAACCAAACAGACAATCAGCATTTAGTCTTCTCATGAGCCTGAAAGGCGGGCTCCCAGGATTTGATGCGGTTCGGCTCCGGGAACTTTCACGAACCGCGATTGAAATGGTATGAAATTCGAGACATGCAGCAGAATTAAGAAGCTTTGTGGTAGTTGCATTCGGTACGAGCATCTGACGCCGATGGTGGGGCTTTGATACTCAGGCTACTGTTCAAAAACTATGCAAAGTCTGGAATTCTGCTCGGAATATCCGATGATCGCGCTTCTTCCAATGCAACTTCTTACGAGAGTGAGTGTTTGAACAATTGTAGAGAAGTTGCTAAGTCCGATATTTCTTAGTCTCATTTATAAACCAATTGCTTTGTATTTTGGAGGAGCATATTGGCCATGTCGAAAAAGACTTGATGTCAAACATTACCAGATATCCGATGCACGGACTTTTTTCAGCATTGAGGTTTTTTCTACTGAAAAGATTTAGTTCACTCATCTGAGATTCAAGTAGCATTCTCGGAGAAGTCAAGTTCGGCACATTATTGGCTTCAGAAAGCAGGGAAGCTTGGTCTGCAGTTTTAAAACATTGTTCAAATCTTGTTTACCGCGCCTCCAAGTGTGTCCTGACGGTTTTGACAAATGAATCCCCTGAGGGAAACTATCCTGGGTTGGAGTCAGCCGCAGAAAATCCAGGGGACGATTTCATATTTGCAGAATCAGATCATGACGCTGAGAGCGAAAATAAGACTTCGAAAAGCCAGAGAATTCTTCATGAATGCTTCAGAACTATGAAGGAAGCATGTGGTGCTCTCGAGGTGATTTTGTGTCGACCTTTAGAGCAGTCCGCTCCTGATAGACAAGACGACGTTAGGTTATCAATTGGGTTTGCGGTAATAACAGTTGATACAGATAATCGGCTTTGATGATATAGTTGCTGGTGGTGATTGGTTACGACTACTGCTTAGTAGCGTCAGACATTACGGGGCTTTTTCTGGAGTTTTCCCATGTTTTCAATCATTGTGTGCAACCTTGTTGCGCTCAGAAAAGCAACAATTTGTTAGCTTACCTCAATCGTGGCTGGATGAATTTTTGCGGAAAGCCGGTGACATGGATGTGTCGATAACTCGTAGATCAGGCGGTCTTCCTTTGGGCGTACTTGCCGTTTTGGGATCACCATCGCCAGTTCAAAATGCGCTTCTCACTCGAACTATGTCCCGATTATTCGTTGTAGCCAGGATGGATATCCCTGAAGGTGCTGATACCAACCTGGATCTTCCTCAAGTTCATGCCTTCAACATTATTCGGTACGGATCTGTTCCTTTGACATACCTCAAACTTCCCGAAACAGTCGACTTTTACAAGACAGTTCTATCACAGATTTAATGCGCGAGCAATTTGCAGACTGCTTTGTTTTAAGCATTGATGGTCTGTCCTCCAGAAGGTTTTATTTCGCAATTAACTTACAAGAATCTAATGATTGCTCTCTTGAACAGTTTTCCAATCAGAAATTGTGCAACGATGTTGTTCGCATCTTTAGTTGTCAAAGTCATCGGAGTGAAGAAAGCCAAAGATGAAGATTCTGTGATGAACACGGTTACAGGCAGAGAATTTTTCGCGCGATTTCCGTCATTGCATTCTTTCATGATGAGCAAGCTGGCATCTGCAGTTGCTGAACTTAACAGTGAAAATGTGGGTCTGTTGATTGCCTCTCACAAATTAACATAACGCATCACCAGCCGAGTGTACATCCGGCGTTTTACCCTATTTTGACGATTCTGTCTAGATGTATTTTTGTCGGACTCCGTTTTCTGTCTGACCGCACTTTTTTTTTTTACAATCAATAGTGAAACCCAGTGTGCGCGAGGTCAACCAAACCAATCTCACGTTGACTTCTTTTCGATCTCTGGTCCAAAAATGTGCGATTTCATCAAATATCAAGGTGCGAGAAGTAGCTGCGCGAGCGTTTTCATCGCTTGTCTCTCCAACAGATTTCGTTTCGACGGTTTCTGATTTGCTCTTGCGGAAATGCCTAGAAGCTTTCGAGAAAGGCGATGCCAATTTGCTGCATGGATTGCTGTCCATGTGTCGGCAAGTTATCAGTACTCACCTGTTACGTGAGAATCCTGGGAAAGAGATTGTGACAGGTGTGATGCTATTTTGCAGTTAAGGTCTGAAATCGAAGTAGAATTCGCCATCAAAGTTCCCCGGATCATAGAATCCAGTTTTTGGATTCTTAGTGATTGCACAATTCCAGCAATTCAAGACGTCTTCATACATATTGCTCAAACGGTACTTGTTGAAACGTCATGGCGCAAAGGAACTTTCACAAACCACACAGTCTCACATATTGAGAAAGATTTGAATGACGTTTTGATTAAATTCCGTTCCTTGTCAGTATGGCTGCACCAAAGATATCTGAATTCCAGGCCTCAACCTTGGATCTATCTTCTCCAACAAAATATCGTGTCATTTATTTTGTCTAGCGTTCACTCTGATGATGAGTCTTCAGTCGTTTTGAATAATGATATTTTGCATCAGACGCTTTCTAATGAATGCGAAGAAGTTCAATTATCTGCCTTGAACTTTTTAACCAAAGCTGTGCGCAGCTCACAAGATGCTGGATTGGATTGGAAAAGACTTGCTCCAAAAATTGTAAGGCTTGCTGTAGATCGTTCGGCGCATGAAACAATTGCGTATGCAGCAATGGAAATTATCGGACGCTTCAACGCAATTCCTCACAAATACTTAAGAGAATGTGTTCCGTATGAAATGATCGAAGAGATTGTGAGGTGGCTGCGAGACACGCGCAACACTTGTGCAGTCGAGGCAGGCTTACCGATGCTGGCAGCAATTGTTGTTGGGTGGGCTGAAGTTCAAGTGGGCGAACTCAATAGTGTTTTGGAGCAAATAGTGGAATTGATGAAGTTTTGGAGCGGCGACGACACTGTAAGCGCTCTCATTTATTTTTAATTTTCTGAAGAAAATTTTCTTTCCAATGGAAGTCGATTCAAGTTCGATTGAGTGTCGTTAGAAGCTTACAGCAGCTTGTGCCGTTGTGCGAAAAAATTGCGCTAGTTCAAGAGGACCTTTTTGTTGACTTGCTTCTCCTGCTTGAGCTGGTTCTGGACGACGATGACCCAGATGTACGCACTGTAGCTGCGACTGTAGTCTCACAGATTATGCAAGCAAAGGTCAGATAAATTTTTAAGAAACCTCTGTTCCCACATTTTTTTTTGCGTGAAGGAGCCTATGGTTCCGGTTCAGTGTCGCGCATCATTGCATGGGTTTATTCTCAAATCGGCACGCACGCTTGGTTCCATTTCCAGAGTACAACGCCACGCGTTCGGGCTTGTCTTCGGAAACGCTAGCACAGGTGATGTTCGCATGTTTATACTATACTTTACTCCTTTTCTCGTAGAATATATTCTGGAATCTCACAAGGCCATGGATAAGGTTGTTTTTTCAAAGGAAGATGGTAACCAACACAAGGAAGAATGCGTTGACGCGATTTTATCGTATCGACTTCTGTCGGCGACGGATATAACCGCCTCGGAGAAGCTCGACGACTTGAAGCAATGGTCTGCGGCGAGTGTGGAAGCTTTCTTGCGTTGTGAGCCCACAGTTTTGACGAAGATAAATGGCAAACCCAAAGTATTCGGTGCTGCTTTGAGGGTAGCCGTGGCGCTGCTTCTTTTAAGGAATTGGGGTCTCGTTGAGAATCAGCAAGCGGAGGATGCAATTGAGCGCTTTTTATCTTGCCAGCTGCATTCGTACCCAAGAAGGATATTGCAAGACAGAAGCATAACAGCTCTTCTGGGCCTGTTCCCTGCATGGGACTAAAAATAAAAACTGGGGCAAATTAATCAGGTTGACCCGAAGAGAGGGCCAGTGCGTCTCTCGATCAGAATGGGTTTAACAGCGGACTTTGAAATTGCGATTTCTCTCTGCTACCTTCATTCACGCTGCCAGCCGTTGCCGCAGCCACATCGAACGCTGCAGCAGCTGCGGCTGCTCTCGGAACGCGTCTGTGGCTTGCACCTGCCTCTTGGGTTCGCGCCGGAAAAGGCCGCATTGCTGTCAAGGGTAGCGAGCAGCTGCCGCGCGGGCTTCTCTACTTCCCACATGCCGTCTCTCCCATCCATGCGGAACGTATCCTCGCTATCGTTGATGACCCTGTCGCTCGCTGGACTACTGCGTCTCACTCTTCTCCCTCTTCCATCGAAACGTCCGAATCAGCAACAGCCGCCCGTTCAATTCGCAGGCGATTACAGTTCTACGGCCTCCAGTATTACCACACTTCACACAACCTTGCCGTACTGCAGCCCGTAGAGGCCCTGGACCAATCCATGTCCATGGATAATTTCAAGTGGCTGACAGACCACATATTGCAACAGATCAGCCCTTCCTACCTTGTGCCTATGGCCCCAAATCAGATTCTTGTTAATGAATATATTAACAATGCTGGTTTGGCTTGCCATCTGGAAGACGTGCAAGCGTTCGGGGACTATATCCTAACTTTGTCGCTGCTGAACCCCGTATGGATGGATCTGAAGCCCGCGGAGAACGAAGGGAGTTCCGGAATGCCTGCAATGCGCATTTTGCTGGAGCCAAATAGTTTGCTGGTCATGCATTCGGACGCGCGTTACCTGTGGAAGCACGGCATCACCAAAAGTCGCTCCGTGCAGATGATGGACGGAGAGCAAAGCGTAAAGCGTGATGCGCGTTATCGGCGGCTGAGCCTGACATTCCGATGCGTGACGGAGCAGCGTCGGCGCGTGTTGCAGGACTCGATGGGATGGGTGGAGCAATAGGAGAAATCCGCAGGTTTGCGCTGACAAGACCAAAACAGAAACAACAGCGAACCAACCACCAATGGTATCCATTCCCCTTCTGCCCACACCGTGCCGTGCGAGTTCGCGTCACACTGACTGAATGCACGTCCGTTCCGCAGGCCGACCAGCTGACTGAGGAACAAATCGCCGAGTTCAAAGAGGCCTTCTCCCTTTTCGACAAAGACGGCGACGGTACCATCACCACTAAAGAATTGGGGACCGTAATGCGTTCTTTGGGTCAAAATCCGACTGAGGTGCGCCTCGTGTCTTTAGTTTGATTTTTTTTACAAAAGGGACACTCAACTAATACAAACGTTGCCTGCCATTCGTCCTTTTGAATATTTCGACCTGGTTGACGTTTTCCGATGTTTCGTGTTTGGCGGATAGGCTGAGCTTCAAGACATGATTAACGAAGTGGATGCAGATGGAAATGGAACGATCGACTTTCCTGAATTCCTCACTATGATGGCTCGCAAAATGAAGGACACTGATTCTGAGGAAGAAATTAAAGAAGCTTTCAAGGTTTTTGATAAGGATGGCAACGGGTTTATTTCGGCCGCTGAACTCAGACATGTTATGACAAACCTTGGGGAAAAGCTGACTGATGAGGAAGTTGACGAAATGATCCGCGAAGCTGACGTGGATGGTGACGGACAAATCAACTACGAGGAATTTGTGAAGATGATGGTGAACCCTCCACCCCTAACACTTGACTAACTTTCGTTGCGCAGATGTCCAAGTGAGCAAAGAGGCGCGCACGCATCCAAAAAGCAAAACCACTAAAATAACCTGGTTATTCATCCGCTGGGCCGTGCGTATGCGTGCGTTGTGATGGAGGAATAAACCTGGTGTCAATTTGACGTTTCAGAAACAGAATCGCAATGGCATGTGGCTCCCTTACAGGTGTAACTCATTGACGTAACGCCGCAACCCCCTCTCTCCTGTTCCCGCAGGCTGACGACAGAACCGCCGAGTACAAGGAAGCCTTCGCATTCTTCGACAAGGCCGGCAGCGGCAAGATCCCCGCAGCATCTCTCGGCCGAATGATGCGCTCACTGGGGCAAAACCCGACCGAAGCGGAGATTGCCGAGCTTGTGGCTTCGCTTGGCGGAGCTGCCTTCGACTTCGCTCAGTTCAGTGGCATTATGGCTAAACGCGGCAGCTCCATCGACTCCGAGGACGACATCCGCGAGGCGTGGAAGGTGTTTGACAAAGAAGGAAACGGCTATATCTCTGCTGCTGAACTCAGGCACATCATGACGAACCTTGGTGAGAAGTTGACGGATGAGGAGGTTGACTTGATTATCCGCGAGGCCGACGTCGAAGGAAACGGACAAATCGACTACACCAGAAAGGAGTTTCTAAACATGATGGTTCGTGTCGGTGGTTCTCAATAGCGTTCTGCTCACTGTTTACTTTCCCAACATCCAGATGGGCAAATAGATTACAAGTCTAACTTTCATTGTTGAAAGCGCCTTTTTTTTGTCATGCGCAAATAAACTTCGTGGTTTGGATCGCGCTTCTTGCGAGCATTTATACCGATACTGAAATCAAAAAATTTTCCTTTTCTGTCCGTCTGGTTGGTGTTTCGTGTCCATTTCTATTGTTCGCTATTTGTACCAACTGATGGTACCTGTGTGCCCGTCACTTTCGCCTGTTTTGTGTGGCATGTTGGTGTGCAGTGCAGTTGGTGTAAATTGCACGAACTCGAGCTTCCCGACCGTGAAAAAAAGCCAAATATCCGAAATTCTTTTGAAAGTAATGAGAGACTCGTTCAGGACCTCTTAATGAGGGTGTTCACGGTGCTTGATCATTTAACACATTGTGAAGTTAAAAAAAAAAAAAAGTAGCCTATTTGCCCAACTGAGAACTGCTTTTAACAATCAGAAAACGAATTAATAGTAAATTTTTTAAAATTGCTTTCCTTAAAATCCATTTTTGTAAATTTCTTTTTTTTTTTCTTTCAATAATTTTATTTTTTCAAATTTGGTTTGATTTTTGACTTGGGTGATGATGCGGCTCAATCATGCACTCTCAATTCAATTATTGCGTCACCATCTCGTTCGTCAATGATTTCCCCCGTCTGGGTTCTGTCCGATTCCACAGTATGAAGCGGTAGCCCTCCGTCGTAGTCACCAACTGCTACTCCGTCCGCATCAACCTCAATTTTCACGGCCACCATATCAGGCCCCCGCACAACAACAATATCGTCTGCCGTGACAGGTTTCTGTTTCGGCGTTCTGTTGAAAATCCCAGCCGTGATTGCAGGAACTGCACCCAACCCTCGTCGTTTCAAGTCCCACATTGTGTATGTTGTTGTGCGGCTGAGTGACATGTCAAACAGGGGTACAGAACCGCCATGGACAACAACACTTGCAAGAACAATGAAGTACACCACGGGGATTATGGGGCTTGCAGGGAATTCCATATAAACCACCGCCAGATGAGCATAGAAAATAGAACCCGCTCCTATAGGACCGAACCACTGTAAAACTTGATAAATAGGCAGATTTCAAGTGTTTACTCACCCCTGCAAAGAACGCCTCTTTGGAGTCTTTCAATGCAGGAATCCATCGGCTCAAAGCCATTACTACAGGGACCCGGCGCAAAAACAAAACCCAAAGAGCAACAAGAACAAGCCTCCATATGTCCAAGCCGTCTGTTCCAGAGTTGAAGGAGGACCATGGAATCGAGGAGCCCACGAAGACGAAAAGAGTTAAATTGAGCAACGCGTCAATAACTTCTTGAAAAGACGAGTGTACAATCCTTTCGTTAAACCATTGGTCCTGTAGTTTTCGCGTCACAACTGTGTCTCAAATGCTCAACAGTGATTTACCCAAGCCAAAACATTTCCGGCAATGAAAGCAGCAAAGAAATCATCGGATCCAATGAGCGAGAAAATTCCCATAATCAGCAACTGAATAAAATTAGTTGGATTCGGTCCCTGGGAAACGACTTACTGCAAACGCGATCGCGAAAGATAGAATGCTCTCTTTGTCGATCCAATCCCGCCTCACGGCCGTTTTCAGCAATCGTTTTGCCACGTAGGAAATGAATCCACCAGCAATACCTGAAAGAACAACCTGGTACAATACAACTTTCCAAATCCATGTTCCAACGGCAAGAGCGGGAGGCTGTCCGTGGATTAAAACGGATCATAAAAATGACAGCAACAAACCAAATGCTTCAAATAAATGGCAAAAAGCAAGAACGGCGTCCCAAACCCATCGTTAGCACCACTAGTGTTTCATGTGATAAATAATTAGTCAACTTATTTTTCATTGTACCTTTCAGCCGAGAGAATCAAGCGTACGTTTAGAGGAACATGTTTTTCCGCGAATTTACCCTTAACGATACTGTTTGCGAGGACAGGATCCGTTGGAGTAATACAGGCGGCAATGACGAGACAGTCTAGCTGCGATGGTGCAAATATTTTCAATCTTTGAACGCATTGCTTATCCACAACGCACAAAAGGGAGCCCCATTATCATAAAAATACCCAACGCAGCTACAATCCACTTCGTAGCCATTATAGGGAGACAGAACATGACCAGAGACAACCACTCGCGTTGAATGTACGAACCAGGCAAATCGACACCGCACGCCATGCACTGAATGGCGATAATAAAGCGCAAAAACTCGAGCGTGACCGTATGCACGCTGTCACCAAACGTCCTTGATGGATCGAAGACGTTTGCAACAAGCGGGCCGATGATGATACCGACGACAAGTGCCACCACGGCTTCGCTCATGAACAACCGGTCTTTGACAACCAGCGACACGAGACTGAAGAGCGTGATGAAGCCACCAAGGGCCAGAAACATGACGTGCGTGTCGTAGACGCCGGACTCGACTGGAATGAGATCGTCCCAGGCCATTTGTGTCAGAGGGTTCAAAGGAAGATTATGTAATTTTTAATATGAATAGTCGCGTTCTTTTCCACAGGAAATTTGCTTGAGAGATCAAAGGTTTTAATTTCTGGGAGGTGCCACTCTGGCAGGACACCCCTCCGAGCGTTGTTTCTTGAGTTCCCCTGCCTGAGTTGAAGCCCGCGCTGTCTAATGGCCGCGCCATTGTCTTGTTCCCTGCTGCACGCCAACAAGCCCTTCCTTTGTCAAATTCCAACTATCATAGAAACGGCGTTCGAGCATTTAAGAACACGCGAGATTATGACATCTAAGTGTCTTCTATTGATTCAGCTTTACAACTGCTTTTCCTTGGTGGGGTGGCCCAAAATATTTCATCGGACTTTTCAAAACAACAGATTCTAGGAGTTTACCAGGTTGATTTGCAACATTTTTGCTTTCCAAATATCCCTTTTGCGCTGATAGATACAAACAATGTCCATGGATTCGACAGAGCAGATAATCAATTGACCAATAGCTGTTGTGTTTTTTTTGTACTTTTTTGTCTTTTGGCAACAATTTCATTCCACATATTACGCAGGTGATAAGGTAAAGCCGCGCAAACTTTTGATGTTTTTCTCTTGCTGTCACACATCATTCGTTTCAGTTGCTTTTTCTTGCCCGTCAGAAATAATCTCCTGATCAGTTGATCCACATATCAACTTTGTCAACCCAAAAATTTTGATACGTAATATAATTCTGGTAAGAGTTATTATTCCTTACTCAATCAAAGAGCTTTTATTTTCGTGAACTTTCTGTCGCTAAAATTTAGAGTTCAAATCCCAGGCACCGACTGCCCCGATTTAGTTTGTTATCGGCATGAAAATATAAAACGCGTCTTTTCTCTCGTGCAAGCTAGATTTCTGGGTTTCCCGTGTTTTTACCGCGGAGATTTTCAACAGATATATTGGCAGAGTAGAAAAGCTCTTATTGGTCCGCATTACAAGGCTTCTGCGAGCCTTCAACGCAGCAGCAAAAAATCAGCAGTAGGCTCGGTCTGCAAGCAAAGGTATATAAGCGCCAAGTACGATCGGACTGCTGTCAAAACATGTCGATAATCAACAGCGGTGACAGAGCAGTGGCTTGATAAACTGCTTTGAATTTCTGGCTGAACAAATCCGAATGGCCGTATAGCCGCCGTTGTTGGTTTACGTTTCGAGAAAAATTGGGTTTGAATAACCTGAAAGGTAAATTAGTAGTTATGATTTGCCCCAGGATTAACACCATGGGATTGAAGTCACTTGCAGTGGCTTGCAAATTAACATATATCGAAATTAAGATATAGCGAAAACAATGGAGTGTAGTTTTTCCAGGATAAAACAACAGCTGAGAATTCATTCAGCCGGCCCGTGCGACAGCAGACCAGGCCAGCCGGCACGCCGACGGAATGATAGACCGGCGGATTTGTCAATTGATGGTTTGTTCATCGGGGACGCGTGAGATTTCAAAGCGCGGTCTTTGCCTTTTTCGTTTCTTCAACAGGAAAACACGAAGGTGCCCGCCACTCTTTGCAATCTACTCCCGGCGTCTCACCCACTGCACGCAGCTTCGGTGAACAATGCGTCTGCACTCCTTCCGTCCCCTCTGCCGCGTCCCCGCCGCTGCTGTACGTTTTCGCTCTGTTCTCATCTCTCTCCCACATAATCTCTTGGATATAGGTTCTTCGCTCCTCTTTCCACTCTAGCGCGAAGGCGTGCAAGATTGTTTCCTCGCAACAGCTTCGGGCGAAAACTACCAACGTGAGTACGATGTTGATAGTGCCGTTGTTTATTTAAATTCCCTCGTTTTTTTAATAATTTAAAATCAGGGACTTTCTTTTTCAGAAGCATATCCGATTGTTGATCATACGTATGACGCCATCGTCGTAGGTGCTGGTGGTGCAGGTTTGCGTGCAGCATTCGGGTTGGCCAAGGAAGGCTTCAATACTGCCTGCATAACCAAATTGTTCCCTACGCGCTCCCACACTGTCGCTGCACAAGGCGGGATCAACGCCGCGTTGGGCAACATGACCGAGGATGACTGGAGATGGCACATGTATGACACAGTGAAGGGCTCTGACTGGCTTGGTTCGTCCTGTTTTCGTTTTTGCGTTATTTCTCATCGGGACCTCATGGCTCATGAAAATTATTTTAGGTGACCAAGATGCAATCCACTACATGTGCCGGGAAGCGCCCCACTCGGTCATTGAACTCGAACACTACGGTGTTCCGTTTTCCCGGACTGAAGAAGGAAAGATTTACCAGCGCGCGTTTGGTAACCTTCCGCCCTTGAATTTTTCTGGCTGACTTCGATACGCAGGTGGACAGTCTTTGAAATTTGGAAAAGGAGGTCAGGCCTACCGCTGCGCTGCGGTCGCCGATCGCACGGGTCATGCATTGCTCCACACTCTGTACGGCCAATCTTTGCGTCATAACACAACATATTTCATCGAATACTTTGCCCTGGATTTGATTATGGAAAACGGCGAGTGCCGTGGGGTTTTGGCATTGAACATGGAAGATGGCTCAATCCATCGCTTTAGGGCGCACAAAACCGTTCTTGCTACAGGCGGTTATGGACGCGCGTACTTCAGTGCCACTAGCGCGCATACTTGCACCGGAGATGGAAACGCGATGGTTGCTAGAGCGGGTCTTCCCCTGCAGGACCTTGAGTTCGTGCAATTCCACCCAACCGGCATTTACGGTGCTGGCTGTCTCATCACCGAAGGAACACGTGGAGAAGGAGGAATTCTGTTGAATTCCCAAGGAGAAAGGTTTATGGAAAGATATGCTCCAACGGCGAAAGATTTGGCTTCGAGAGATGTCGTGTCACGGTCAATGACAATTGAAATTCGCGAAGGCAGAGGCGTCGGACCGGAGAAAGACCACATTTATTTGCAGTTGTCGCATCTGCCAAAGGAAATTTTGCACGAAAGATTGCCGGGAATTTCAGAAACTGCTGCGATTTTTGCGGGTATGGCAGATCACCGTTGTGTTATTCTATGGCTAACTATTTTCTACACAGGCGTTGACGTGACCAAAGAGCCTATCCCTGTTCTTCCAACAGTCCACTACAACATGGGAGGTATCCCAACTCGTTACACCGGCGAAGTGATTAGTCACAAGGATGGGAAGGATTCTGTTGTTCCAGGCCTGTACGCTGCCGGTGAAGCAGCCTGTGTATCCGTTCATGGTGCAAACCGTCTTGGTGCGAATTCTCTTCTGGATATTGTCGTGTTTGGTCGTGCATGTGCGTTGCACATCAAAGACAACTTGAAGCCAGGCACTCCTCACAGACCTCTCCCTGCTGACGCTGGGGAAAAGACCCTGGCTAATCTGGACAAGATCAGGTATGCGAACGGGGCGAACAAGACCGCGGATGTGAGGCTAAGCATGCAGAAAGTGATGCAAAACCACGCAGCTGTCTTCAGAACTGAGGACACCCTGCAGGAGGGTGTCAAGAAGATTGATGCAGTTGCAAAGGAGCTGAAAGATATAAGGATAACCGACAGATCCATGATATGGTGGGTTAACTTTTTTCTTTTTGGCATGTTGTAGTGACCAGTTTGTCTTTGTAGGAACTCCGACCTTATTGAAACGCTTGAACTCCAGAATTTAATGACAAACGCCGTTCAGACTATGTACAGTGCTGCGGCACGCAAGGAATCTCGTGGAGCGCATGCTCGCGAGGACTACAGCACCAGAGACGACAAAGAATGGATGAAGCACACACTTTCTTACCACAATGATGAAAGTTTGACGACAACCCTAGGCTACAGAGCGGTGGAGAGTAAAACATTGGATGAGAACGAGTGCAAGTCTGTTCCGCCCGTTGCCCGAGTTTACTGAGTGCCGGTTGGCTCTCTTTCTTGTCTGACTTGGAAAAAGAAAATTTCATGCGACCATCACTTTATTTTTTGGCATATGCTGCAGCAAGTCACCATGGCAACGATTGCTCAAGCATCCGCCCACCAAACCTTCTGACGGACAACCTGGAAGTCACCCAGCGTGTGTTTGTCAACGATTCCTAATTCGGTAAGGATGGGTGACAGAACATTCAAGTACTGGTCATACTGCTCCTTCTTGTGAACCTTCTGTTCCACACCTTCCAAAATACGCACAGCTGTGGCAAAAGAATCCAATCTTCGGGAGGCCTTCAAGGCCTCACCAACAAGTTCGACCTAGGAGAGAAAGTCAAAAAATGCAGGAAAATTAAATAGCAAGTCGCCTGCCACTAACCTGCGGTGCCCAGTCTTGCGCAAAGACATGGTTCAAACCACGTTCGAGCTCAAAGTCATCCTGACAATTTTGAAAGTGTGTGGTCCATTCTGTGACGTATGCGTCATAGTCTTTGCTGTTCGATGGGACCAATTTGTTGTGCGACGAAGACAGGCGTGTCTGTTGCATCGCAGCGGTGAGGATGGTTGGAGTGGCTGCATTATAGATTTTTTCGATTTGTGGGCAGTGAGACGTGATGAGTCAATCTTATATGGATAACAAGAAGCAAGCGACTAGGATCTTGCGCGGCTGTTACAGTGCAGAACCGGCTTTTCCCCTTCGTCTGAACTGCAGCCAACTGCTGGGTGGTCAATGCCATCTCTCATGTGCAGAAGATCAAGCTGGTGTCAGGCACGTCACACAGACAGAGATAGGAAAGGGCTGAAGCTCTGTGCGCGTCTCCCCAAAAGAGATCATAGGACGCAGAGACACTAACCTTGTATAGGGACGAATGCAAACGCCGTGCGAGAGTTGCGAAAGGTGACCAGGCGGCGCGCAATCATCGTCCGTTTTTCGAATATTTTCGGCTGTTGCGTTCGATGCCCGGTTTCGGTCGTATGGCGCGCCACCTTCCGCAAGCGCCATCGTCCACTTGATCACGAAGCACGTGGTTGTAACAATGTGCCGTGAAGAATATTGCACTTTATCTGTGACTTTGCACTGCAAATACAGCTTGAATGCGATGGCTTAGTGAAAATACATGAACAAGTTTCGTCTTGCCTTTACTGCCTCAGTACAAGTATCCTGTTCATCTCACGGGCTGTTGAATTCAGCAGCCGCAATGACGAGCAGCCGCCAGACGTGGCTTTGACGGACGAAACAACTGGAAAAAAAGATCCACGATGGCGAACCGAAAGCTTCAAGGTGAACGACCCCCAGCCATGACGCTCAAGCCAAGGGAATTCCCCGCTCCTATAACGCTCCGTCGTCCCCAATCCCCCATCTCGTTTCATTCATTAAGCGGCTTCCGTATTCAGCCGAAATCGATAAAGTTCTCAAGCAAGTAGCACTCGGGGTCGAATCATTTGAAGAAGTCTTTGAGAAAGTCCAACAAGCTGTTGCATCGGGAAACTCGACTCAGAGAGATAAACTCGAAGCAGACCTCAAGAAAGAGATCAAGAAACTCCAGCGCTCTCGAGACCAAATAAAGGCATGGATCAGCAGCTCAGAAGTCAAAGATAAGAAGCCACTGACTGATAATCGGCGGCTGATTGAAACTGTTAGCCCTATTCTTGTCCCTTCTTTTTTTTTTTTTTTTGTTTTGTTGTTGCTCTCCGTAAAAGCTATGTATTTCTCTCTCTTTCTCTATTATCTTTTCTGGAAGCTTAAGTTTATTATCAGCAAATGGAGAAGTTCAAAGCTTGTGAAAAGGAACTGAAAACGAAAGCATTCTCCAAAGAAGGCCTGTCAGCTGTGACAAAAATGGATCCTCTCGAGCGAGCGCGAATTGAACTTGCGGATGACCTTCGGATAAAGATCGAAACTCTCGAAACCCAAATTGATGCCTTCGAGTTCGAGATAGAAAAAATCAAAAATGGAATGGGCAAAAAGAAAGATGCGGCGAAAACAGAAAAGGTCGCAAAACTTGAGCACAGCAGAGAGAGACACAAACATCACATTAAAATGCTCGAAATAGTGCTACGCATGTTGGAAAACGGCGATATCGAAATGGATCCGGTTGGAATTCCGAAAACGAATTGCACTCAACTTCATTCTCTCAGGTTAAAGCGTTGAAGGAAGACATTGCGTATTATGTGGATAGTAACCAAGAGCCTGATTTCGAGGAAGACATTGGCATATATGACGACCTCGACTTGAACGATGCGGAAGCGTATGGCATAAACGCGGAAGACGCCGAATCAGAAAATTCTGATAACGGTGTGGATCATTGTCTTCGACGTTTTCTGATAGAAACTCAGATTTACCGAAACCAAAGGAAGTTAAAGTCGCAGAGGACCCAAAGAAGAAAGAAGCGCACGCGCCATCACCCTCAAAGTCTGCTGGAATCAAAGTTGTGCCTGCAAAGCCACCGTCGAAAGAAGATTGTGAGTGATACTTGGTTCATTGATGCTGATAATGGTCCGTAGCGAAACCTGGTGCCAAAGTAGCACCCGCCAAGCCAACACCACCTGTCAGGACAGGGAGCACAGTAAATACTGATTCATCCTCTGTTGTGACTCCCATTATTGCCCAAAGTACCATCCGATACGCGGCGGCAGCAGCATCACATACAAGCCCTGGTCCGGGTTCGAACATACAAGGCCCCGTCAGTGCTCCACCTGCACCGGCAACCCCGATTGTGGCATCTGCAGTTGCAGTCAAAAAATCAGATATACCGGCAGCTGTTCTTATAGCGGCCGCAGCCCAACAATCTGCTTTGCAAAATACAATCCGAAATCAGCAGGGAATTGAGCCGCCGACAAGTACAAGCAATACTCAGCAGTCTTCTACGATAGCTGTTGCACCTTCCGTTGCAAAAACACCGGTTGCACCAGCGGTACTGACTTAATGTTGAGCTGTTGCCTAATAATCCTTTCAGAAACGGGAGAACAAAGAGGACTCCTCCACTCCACAAGAGCATTTAAGCAGCGGACTTCCACCAGCGTTAAAGGATATGGTAACATCCTTTGTATCCACAAAAGAACGATGTACTGTGATCAGTTGTCCCGATCGGTTCTAAAAGTGTCAATAGCTGGTTCAAAAACGAGAGACGAATCTATATTGTTTAATCATATGCTGGAGACGAGTTTTCGATATATTCCTGAGCCTGCTGACTGTGAAAGGTGTCGTGTAATTTGAAACTTGCCCTGAGCTTTATCAACTTCAGGCAAAAGCGACATGTGCCTCGTGATACCTGTCCCACTCCTTCTTACTACCCGCAAACCCCTTTACCGATTTTCGATAACCCGATAGTGTTTGAGAAGTTCGAAGTAGATACCTTGTTTTTCATATTCTATCACATGCAAGGAACATATCAACAGTGAGTTCTTCTTTCCTTCAAGTTTTTGGAGACTAAGGGGTTTGTTTGCTGACTGTCGGGAAGGTATCTGGCTGCCAGGGAACTGAAAAAGCAGTCTTGGAGGTTTCATAAAAAATATAGCACATGGTTTCAAAGATTTGAAGAACCGAAGGCTATTACGGACGAATATGAGCAAGGAACATACGTATATTTTGACTTCGAGGGATCGTGGTGTCAACGAAAAAAAATGGACTTCAGGTTTGTGGCATTGTTACGATCAAGGCTGATCCTCTGATAAGATTCGACTACAAATGGCTTGAGGACGAATCTGTATGATTCCGGTGCAAACGTAAAAGAATGTGTTATTTTCTTCTTCACCGTATTTTTTTGGTGGTTGATGATGGATGACATTATTGGAAGAGAAAAAAGAAAAACTCAAAACGTACCTGATGCTCCGCCTGACACGCTCATCAACTGCACTCCGACTTAGATTGTAAGAAAACGATTGATGCGATTCCATCGCTTGCCGGCGGCGACAATGTTCCTGAAACGAAATACAAGGACAACGCTTTCCGTAAGGAACTTCTCGGGGGCTCGTTCGTTAAATTCGGCCGCACCAAACGTCGTCGAAATCGTGGACAGAATTGAAAAGCTGACATTACTCGAAACGGCATCTCTGATTCAGGAGCTTAAGGTATGTTGGAGGATATGAAAAGCGCGAAACCGCCGAAACTCGCAAGAGAACGGCGCAGACACGTTTCGACACTTTTCACAGTCGGTCAAGTGTCGATTCTGACTGCGCTTATCAGACCCGTCTGAACATACAAGAAGTTGCAATGCCCGTCGCTGCTGCACCTTCGAGCGCTACTCCGGCTGGTGCTGCTGCCCCGGCGGCTGCTGCCCCCGCTGAGGTTCATAGTGCCATCCAATTGCCGCGTTAATTCACTCATCGGTTTGTTGCTGACAGGAAAAAGCGCCTGAGCAGACTGAGTTTAAAGTGAAACTGGAAAAGTTTGATGCTGCTGCAAAAGCAAAGATTATCAGAGAAGTGAAAAATATCATTCCGGGAGCGAATCTGGTGGAGGCGAAGAAGTTTGTGGAAAGCGTGCCGAAAGTGTTGAAGGAGAACGTTCCAAAGGAGGAAGCTGAGAAAATGAAAAAGATGCTGGAGGAGCTGGGCGCGACAATTGTGCTCGAATAATGTCGGTGGGGTATGCAGACTTGCGGATGTTTTGTGATGAGGACAGCACAACACCAAGAACATCGTACACACTTTTATTCGTCGACGGCGAAGTCCGTGCGTTACTTTACTCCCAGTCCTTCTTGATATCAAAAGACCAGCTCCATTCCAAGTAAATATGTTGGTCATCGTCGATGAATCTGCTTTTCACACTGTAGCGCCCACGAGCGAGCATACCACTTGGGGCTTCTTCGATGGGAAATTTTTTTTCATATACGTCTGCGCGCACTTTAAATTTCAGAACAAACAGTGCATCAAGGAGATCATATTACCGGCAGACGGTCCGTAAGATCCGAGCATTTCGTCGGCTTTATCAACCTTCAATCCTGACCTTTTGACCACATGCATGTACTTGAGTCCACTGACGACGTCGTGATTAACTCTGAACTTCACTTTAAGTCTGTATTCAACGCCTTCCTTGATAGTAATGATTTGCGAATCCAACGCAGCAATTGCCTCTGAACCAATGTCAATTTTTTTGAAGAAAGCTGGTATTAAACCAACCTGGAGTATCCAGAGTTAGCACAACGTCTGGACGACCAGCGCTTTCCATGGCGATGGATAAAAGAACGACATTGCGAGGATCGCTGGTGTTGACTACAGTCGGAAATTTTAGAGCGAAGGTTCAACCTATTTAATCGACTCACCACCACCGCCACCGCTCTTGATACCGAGTGATTCTTTCCATTTCCTCAAGGACTCTTGAAATTCATGATTCATGCATGGCAACGCAAGACAAAACCAAATTACGTTGTACGACCCAACGGGCAAACAAAAAAACAAATTATAAATTAAAAAAAAAAAAACGAACCAAAATAAGAGGGATACCGTCTGCAGCATCCATTTCAGCAAGCTCGGCTGCCGTCTTCTTTGCCCCAGCTTTGTAGCCGACAGAGCTTGTGGATGGTCCAAAGTCGTCGTCGGCCATTTTTCCTGCTACACTAACACCAGTGTTACACGCATCAAACAAATGCCGACAGAATGGGCGGCAGCGATTGCACACGAGATCATTTGCGCTCGACGGATAACCGCTACAATGCAGTACCGGTCCGCAGCGAGAAAATAAAAAGGCACAGAACCGGAAGGGGAAGGGCGATCACATTTGTTTGTTTTTGGTCAACTCTGCAAATGCGACACCCCAGTTCTCTGAGCAAATCCGGGCTATTTCTGAATACAACTCCTTTAAGAAACATATTCGTCTTGTTAATGGAGTGTTTCCGTGTCCTCCCTACATTTAGTATTATTTGAGGATCGCTTGAAATGCTTCTGAGCAAAATTGCATAAACTTATTTTGGGTCAAATGAACTGACAATTAAAGATGTTACATACACATTCTTGAAATTCAGAATTAATCCAATGATGATTTATTTGAACTTGGAACAGATTTAGTATTTTACAAAAAAAAATAGATGAAGTATGTATGGCAATGAACAAATCAAGTAATTAAAGTTGATTTGGGACAATCCAAAATACTATAATGGAACAACCTTGTTGGAATTCACAATGGCACTATGGCAGTGGATGCTGGAGTTCACACTGGCAATGTAAAAGAAATTTATTCTCATTAGAAATTATTCATCTTGGCTGATGAGGTAGGTGTCTTAGAAGATTGGAAGAGTCAGGGGTTTTTCAGTGACAGCAAAAACAGTGCTTTTCCCCAGTAAAAATAAACAAGTAAGTTTCCAGCTTCCTTCAGATTTGCAGTCAAGGTGGCTATAGCATGTTTCGATACACAGCAAATAAAAAAAAAAAAAAAAAAAAAAAAAAATTGTATCCTGATCCCACCTATAGTATGTTTGCTGGATACATATCTGGCGGATATCCAGGATCCTATCAGGAAAATTTTTTTTTGGTATCCTGATCCAATCCAGGATCTGGCAAATCCAGCAAAATATCCGGCAATGCATCTGCTGGGTAAAAAAAATTGCCAGGTAGATCTGAATCCTATCTGGCAAGCGCCGGATTCAAAAAAATCTGGCAAATGAATCCGCTGGATGCTGGATCCAAAATGCCAGATTTTGTATCCTATCCGGTACAGCCGGATTCAGCCAGATTTTGCTGGATTATCCAGCAAAATACAGCATAATCAGCAAAATTTGTGTTTTTTCCCCCCTTTTTTTCTTCAAATTTTTAGTTGCCAGCCTTCAATCAAAAAAAGAAAACTTATTGGAAAAAAATATTCAGATTCCTTGCTTCAATGCCTTCAACAAAAGAACTGATTTACTGAAAACCATTGTGAGGAAAAAAAATTCAGTCAGATCTTCCAGATTCCAATGCACTTTCCAATGATGATTGTCTCACTGACATCCTTCTTTTTTTCTTTTTTTGAATCACATTTGCTACTGAATCTTCTGAGTCTGGACTTTCACTCTCTTGAGTTTGCTGCCTTCTTCTTTCAACAGCTTTTGCATGAAGGATATTTTCAGGAAATAAACCAGCTTTTTCATACTGAGCAACACAAAGACAGCTTTGGATTGTATGTGCTCCCAAGCAGTGTCTCCTGACTG
>JADHYT010000018.1:136178-156080 GCA_027604725.1 Entophlyctis luteolus | reverse complement strand
GGATTCATTTGCCGGATTTTTTTTAATCCGGCGCCCGCCGGATAGGATACGGATCTACCTGGCAATTTTTTTTACCTGGCGGATGCATTGCCGGATTTTTTGCCAGATTCGCCGGATCCTGGATCGGATCAGGATACAAAAAAAAAAAAATTGCCGGATAGGATCCCGGATATCCGCCGGATACGTATCCGGCAAACATACTATAGATCAGGACACAAAAAAAAAAAAATTGCCAGATAGGCAGATATCTGCCAGATTCATATCTGGCAAACATACTATAGCAGTGACAACATGTTGTCATTTGTGACACAAAACTCAAGCAGGCCATTCAATTGCAAGAAAATTCAACAGTTCACATGCAACTGAATAAGTATGTTGGTACTTGTCAGCTTGAAATAAGAACTTTGCAACAAGTTGGTTCCAATCAATAGTTTATTTTTTGGATGTGATTGTTCCTATCTGGAAATGAATGATATCTCCATCCTGAACAACATAGCTCTTCCCTTCAATGCGGTACTTTCCAGCTGCTTTAACATTGGCCATGCTCTTTTGTCCACCATAAGTTTCCTTAAAATCAGCAAAAGAGACAACTTCAGCCTTTATGAAACCCTTTCCAAAGTCTGAGTGAATCACGGATGCAGCATCAGGAGCAAGAGCGCCGCCATACACTGTCCATGACCGAACTTCCTTGTCGCCTGCTGTGAAGAAGTTGACGAGATTCAAGTTGCGGTATCCAGTAACAATCATTTTCGGCAATGCAGAAGTGAGGGGACCGTCAACGCCAGCAGCAGCAGCAGTTTCTTTGAGGTGAATCTCCTTGTCGGCACTGTCGCTGAGTTCCTGCTCAAATTCTACGGAAAATGGAATCAAAACGCCCCCGCCGTGTTTCTGGATCCATGCGTGAATCTTCGCAAGCCACTTGTTCTTTTTCCGAATGTAATCGGCCTTTGTCAAGTTAACGAGGTACACGACTGGTTTGGTGGTAATGAGACTCATTTTCTCATTGATGAGCTCGATTTCCGATGTGGAGAAGTCGCCAGATCGAGCTGGGACGTCTTTTTCGAGGAGGTTCTTGAGCTTTTCGGTCATGGACAGGAATGTTGGGGACAGCTTGAATTTGCCGCCGCTCTTTTTGACGGCGAGTTCTTCAGCAGCGACGGCCTTTTTGAGAATTTCCATATCCTTCTTGCATAGCTCGGACTGAATGATTTCGAGATCGCGGATTGGGTCGATCGAGTCTTCAACCTGATAAAATCTTCGTTTGCACAAGAAAAGAGAAAAAAGAAGGGCGAAACCTCACGTGAATAACGTCGTTGTTTTCGAACACTCGAACACAATGGAAGATGCCATCGACAGCCTGAATGTGTGACAGGAAAGCATTTCCAAGCCCGGCACCTTCTGCCGCTCCTTTGATGAGTCCAGCAATGTCAGTGACCATCAGGTACGAAGGAATGGTTGATGGCGGTTTCCATAGATCGCACAGAAATTCAAAGCGCTCGTCGGGCAGTGCGCATCTGGCTTCATTAGGCTCAATGGTGTTGAATGGGTAGTTTTCCGCTGGGACGTTTTGTAGCGTGAGCAGATTGAACAGCGACGATTTGCCAACGTTCGGAAGTCCAACGACACCCATGCGCAGGTTGTTCTTCACACGTCCGAATCGTACCGCGTTTTCCTCTTCGACAGTCTTCTTCGTCGCAGCTACTTTGGGGGGCATTGAATTTCTGAACGCAAAAAACAAAAACGAAAGGAAAATGCCAACGTCCTGCTGTTTCACGCTGTCGGCCGTTGGTAGCATCCGCAGCTGTTAAAGCGAAGTACCATAATTCCTCCCGGTCAAACCGTGGACGCAGGGATGAATGCTGTCCAGGGTGATAGTGCGTGAAGTTTGACTGTCCCACGATTGCATTGCAAAGTTGGCAGTGCTTCGCCATTTGATGGCGCAGTGCCCATGTCACAGCAATTCCAATCCAGTCATGATTCTGTCAAAATTCAATCCGGATTCGAAACTCGATGGACAATGAGGAGATTGAAGAAGTCGAGTTCGCCGCTCTGGCGACCGCCGACGCAGCTGCATATAGCACAGAAGCCTACACTGCCCATTCAAGCAGCTCAAACTCACGACCCACGAATATCAGCGGCCAGCGAAGCGCTGCTGGCATTGGCAACACCGGGAAAAAGAAACTCCACCATCAACCCCGCGAGCCAAACGTGAATGTCAGCGCGTCTTCTCGGCGGCAAGGGCAACTGCTGCATGTTCCGATTGCTGCATCCGTGTCTGCGACCACGTCTGTGGCTGCGTCTGCGTCTGCGGCTGCGCCCCAGCAATCTCCCGATCAGCGACCGCCACCGAAAAAGGCATGGATTCCGTCACACCCGCGAGTGGATATTCCTGTTGTTAACAGCCGCAGTAAACGGAGTGCTGCTGTGCCGTCGATTTCTTCGCATGCCTCAAAGAACGAGGCATTCATCTCGTTTCTGTCTCCAGTACCCACCACCCCGTCCACGCCTAGGAATTACGCCAAGGACAAGCTCAAACATGGAAGACGAGGAGTAAGGCCCCGAACTTCCACCTCCGTCTTCTATGCGCCAGAACAACCTCGTCAGCCTCCTGTACAAAATAACAAAAATTCCGGATCCCCAAAGGACGCGAAGACTCCCGTACCAGAAGAACCATCTCAGAATGAATATAATGCCGGCAACAATCGTGGAACTGGTCTACCACGTGAAAAACGAAAGGGAAAGCAAAATTCCGAGAGTGCGTGGATTGCCCCCGAGCAAACTGAGCGATCGCCAACTTCTTTCGTATTACATTCGAAAAAATCTTTGGATATCGGCAAAAGTTGGATAGTTACCCGGGTTCCCATTCCCGTTGAAGACAGAAACAGTCATGCCAAGAGCAAACGCAGTCCTTTCCAAGAGTCTGGCAAAAGTTCTATGGAATCCTCGCCTGTCAAGGCGGATTCAACCCCACAAACGAAGCAGAATAGAAACAAAAGACAGGATGACTCTGCAAACAAAAACAGCCCCATATCCCAAACGCGTGAAATAAGCAACAGCAAAAGTAGCAGACACAAAACAGGCGTACAAGAAAATACTGCGAAAAGGTCTCCGAATGCGCGTGCCCACCGGAATCTGTTTGACGAGTTTCGTTTCCTTTTGTTAAATATTGATGTATTAACTTTTTTCATGGAAACAGTTACATGTCGATCACCGAGGTACAGAAAGGATTGAAAAGCAAGACGTTGTTTGAGGGTGTTATCCGGATGAACAAGAGGTCATTTTTTGATGCTTACGTGACTGTTGAAGGAATTGATGATGACGTGTACATTCCCGGAAAATTCAAGCGAAACCGTGCATTTGATGGTGACTTGGTCGTTGTGCAAATTCTTTCTGGTGATGAACTGAAGAATGAGCTTTATCGCGAAGGAGATGAGGAAGCCAAAAAGAAGAAACTTGAGGACGACCGGCGGAAGCTGGTATGTAAATGCCAGGAGTTAATTTAGATTTGAAATGTGCGCACATAGGTGATGCTTGACGATGAAGATATGTCGGTTGAAGAATTGCTCGACGCCGACACAGGTACATTTGACAAAATATTGTCCGTCCAAAGTTGTTTATTTGCATTCCCTTCGACGCAGTTGTGGAAAGGCGAGTGTATGGGAAAGTAGTTTACATCAAGGAGAGGAAAGAATCTGCTATGGTGATTGGAAAGTTATCTGTGGATAATCCAAACTCGCCGAACAAGAAGAAACACGCTGACGGTGAGAGTGTCGATAGCAGTATCAATCTCATTTGGTTCCATCCGGTTCGTATTGTGAGGATGGTGTGAATTGTTACTGATTGGATAATCTAGTGCGATTTGCGACTGCCTTTCGTGCTTGTCGCCGTTGAAAACGTTCCTCATGAATTTCTTAAGTCACCAAAAGCGTATGACGACACTCTGTGGAAGCTGTCCATCACAAAATGGCCATCATATTCCCAGTATCCGTACGGAAAAGTTTGGGGTATGATGGGACAAATTGGAGATATTTCGGTTGCGACAGACTCACTACTTTTGGAAAACAATATTGTTTGGAGCGATTTCTCCGAAGAAGTCCTTGAGTGCCTTCCCAAAACAGTATGGAACTTTTTACCCACTTTTGCTTTAAATTCCTGCTTTATTTAAGCCTTGGGAGATTCCACAATCGGAGTACAGTATACGAAGAGATTTCCGGAGTGCGAGGGTATTTTCGATTGATCCGCTTACTGCTCGTGATTTAGATGATGCGTTGAGCATCGCTCCGTTGAGCGATGGATATTTCGAGATCGCTGTGCATATTGCGGACGTTTCCCACTTTGTACAGAAAGATACCGCCTTGGATAAAGAAGCATACAAGCGTGCAACAACTGTTTATCTGGTGCAAAAGGTTCGTATCCCACGCTTCATTCCACATTCATCAATATTTGCCGAGGCCATTCCGATGCTTCCTCGGCTTCTTTGCGAAGAACTCTGCAGCTTGAACCCAGGAGTTGAAAGGCTTGCATTTTCGATTGTTTGGAAGATGGACGTGGAAGGAAATATCGCTGGGGAACCGTGGTTCGGGAAAAGCATCATCAAATCATGCGCCAAATTAAGCTATGAGCATGCGCAGGCCCTTATATCTGGAACTGACATGGGACATTTACAAGCTTTGACGGTCGATTCACCTCACACTATTGAAGACATACGAGCAGACACTTTGAAGTTGCACCAAATCAGCCTGAAATTGAGGGAAAGGAGATATGCCTCTGGTGCCTTATCAATCAACAACTTCAAATTATGGTTTGCTTTGGATTCCTTCGGAAATCCTATCAACACCGGTGTTTATGAGTTGCAAGAGAGCAATCGCCTCATTGAAGAGGTTAGTTTCTGCTGCGAATAATGAGTTATTGACGATTTGTTATCAAGTATATGCTTTTGGCGAATATGGCCGTTGCAGATAAGATTGCCGTTGCATTTCCGGGAAGCGCTATTCTTCGTAGACACGAAGCACCGAAATCTCGCCCGCTGCGAGTGTTCCTCGAGTTTGCAGCTGCAATCGGATATCCTCTCGATGCGTCTACTTCCAAGGCATTCCAAGCGGCATTCAACGAAATTCAAAATGCGGACGTGGAAATAGTTCTGCGCCAGTTGGCTGTCAAGACAATGCAGCGGGCGAAGTATTTTTGCACAGGAGCTTTAGACGCACAAAAGTGGTCACACTATGCACTCAACGTGCCCGTTTATACCCACTTTACAAGTCCGATCCGAAGATACTGTGATTTGGTGGTCCATCGACAATTAGAGCAAGCTCTGACCGCAAGCGGAGATGTCGAATATACCACGGCAGATGTGGAGAAGATTGCAGGGAGGTGTAACGACCGGAAATCCGCAAGCAAGGACGCGCAAGACTCGTCTCAGAAACTGTATCTCGCGACATATCTGTCTACTCTTTCAGCCGTACCAAACATCGGATGCTCACTAGCACTAGCGGCATGCGACGTGAATAGCGCAACAAGCGCGTCGCGCAAGGGCCTGCGCGGCATACTTGTCGAAGCACTCGTGTACCGAATAGCAGCGCGATGTGTGGACGTAGTTGTGGACCACTACGGCCTGGAGAGGCGCGTGTGGATAGAACCTAGCCCCGCCCTGCGCGGGCTCCGCTTTGACCAAAATCGAACGCGCACCAGGGAGAAGTTGATCATCAAGCTAGCTGAAGAACCAGACGATCAACCTGGCCCTGTTCGTGAGGACGGGAACGCTTCTCAATCGGCTGAATGTCTGAGAGTATTTTGGAATTCCATCCTTGCGCTCGAAGGTGCGGACGCGGATGTGGACGAAGCATCCGCGGCTGTTGCGGCGCTCTCTGTCGGCAGCCCGGATGCCGTGTCGACGGCAACAAACGGTGGCGGTGATTCCGAACTCCAAGGAGGGCCCATTTTCGCATCAGCAGCGACCGTTGTGGAACAGCAGATTCGCATTTTTGACCGCATCATCGTTGCCGTAGTGCCCCGAATGGACCGGAGTCCGCCTGATATCCAAGCTTTCCTTATCCATCCCAAAGTGGCTTCTGACAGGAGAAATTCGATAAATCCATCTGGAATTGCTGCGTTTGTCGCTAACGGCACCGCTGCCGTCTCATGTCCTGCTGTCGAAGATGAAGTGCATTGAACAAAGTTGTCTGTATTACGGCTTCCAAGAACTGGGGGTTCATCTTCCTTGTTGAAAGGAACGCGGAAAAAAAGAAAAAAAGAAGAAAAAAATAAAGAAAAAAAGAGATGCAAAAACCTTGAGTAAAACCCAACGCAATCACAAAACAGGTAACAAGGAAAGAACAAAAGAAAAGAAAAAGAAAAAAAAAAAACAAGAAAAAAAAGAAGAAAAAAACAAAAACAAAACAAATGTGCATTTCGGAAAGGAGGGTCATGGTTCCATCCTAAATCTCATCTACAACAGGCTTGTACAATATTGTTGTCACATACTGGCGTAGTGCAAGTCAGATTTCAATGGTAAGGTAACGCGACAAAAATGGTACCTTCTGCTTGTATCTCGTGGTTGTACTCAGGGCCATGACACCGTCGCGAATGCTGCAAGCATACAAATGGTTCAGCGTGACACCGTTAGGAATCGGTAGGATCAAGTTGTCGTCGCGGTGGCTAGTTGTAGGAACCGGAAGGTTCAAGAAAACTTTTTCAAGGTGTGGGGGCAGGTGTGGGGGCGGGTCTGTGGGAAGCGGGGGCGGCGGGGTGTTGCGGCGAGTGGGGGTAGATGCCAGCGCGGATCCGTCTGCGAGAGAGTGTTGCTGTGCGAGTTGCTGCTGCTGGTTCTCGAGGTGCCAGGAAAGATAGTTGGGAATTTTGGACGCATACGAGGACTCGGGCGATTCGCTAAGCGCGCTTGTGTTGGGATCTTCACAAAACACACGCGCGCGGAGCCCCCACAGGGGTGGTTAACGGTAAGATTTTTTCGGCCTCATCGGACAAAACCAACCTTCGTGGGCAAGACCATCGAATCCGTCATGTATTTCGTCCCCAAACTCGTCCATCACATCAAGATAATTGACTTCATTTCCCTCTGAGTCGGAAGCGATGGGCAAATCCTCGGAACACTTCCATTCGTCGTCCACGATGAACTTGAATCGATGGGTTTCGCCCGCGGGCATGTCGATGACAGTCGAAAAGTCGGTTTTGCTGGCAGTTTATCAGCATCGGGTGATAGAGAAAAAAAAACAAAGCACCTTTTTGTTAAACGGATTTTTTGTTTCCAGTTGTTGAAAGTGCCGGTAATGTGCACAGTCTTGCCTCCGCCCGTCCACGAAACCATTACCGGAATCACGCTCTTGTCATCTGCGGAACAGCATAAATTAATCAGAAGGACGACGAACTACGAACCCTTCTTGTGGCTCAAGGGGGCCAGAGGGGCAATTCCGCCCACGCCGTAATTATGTACGATCCGGGCAGAATTTAAGTATCCCTTTTCAGCCAACTCCTTTTGCACTTGAAGGGTCTGGGCGTCATTGAAATGCGAGGGAGAAGATCGGCCGGACCGCCCACTTTTGATTGACATTGCGCGGACCCCGTTGTTTGCTGCACCGCCACCGAACGTAGCAGACAATGGAGAAACCGGATCGTCCACGCCGCCGGGTGCCGGGGTGGCGTTCGTGTTGAGACCGATTTTGGCGAGCAGACCGGAGATGGAGTCTTTGCGGTTCTTGGGATTGTTCGCTGCAGAGTTCAATGGAGCTAGAAGTGGATTAGCAGGCGCGAGGGGATCGACACTTGTAGCGGATGGCGGCGCTGGGGAGTTCGGGCCGTTGTTGCTGTTGTTAGCTTTGAGCTGGGAGATCCAAGTTGAAGGGCCGGGGGAGGTTGGCGCCGACAGGGAGACCGTCTGCGGCGTGTGCGTGTTCAGATGGAGCGGCAGGGCGGTCGGCCGGCCGCCAGCTGCCGTGGCGCGGATGTTGGCGGGATTAAGCATGGTGGCTGGGGTCGGCGTGGCGTCTACGTCCATCATGGCGGCGTCGTCGTCGCCAGCGCCAACTGCCGCGGCGTCGAGCACGGCCGAGTCCGGCCGCGCGCGCTTGCCCGTGCCTGAGGCCGCGCCAGCCGCGCCAGCCGCCGCGCCCGAGCCGGAGCTGGTGCTGGACGGTTGGTGGTACACGATGGGCCGCGGCAGCGACGGGGACGGCCGGCCTCCCGCGGCGCCGCGCGCAAGGCTGCCGCTGCCGCTGCCGCCCGTGCCCGTGCTCATGCGGTCGTCGTCGGGCGCGGTGCCGCCTCCGGCGGATGCTGACGACGGGTTGTTGCCCATTCGATTGACTTTTGATTGTGTAGATCGCGGCTGTCCGCACCCCAAACGCTTCCCTCCGCAGCTTGGCATCACATCGCGTCCGTGTCAGGCCGAAACGGCTGCGGATACGGCGTTGGAATTGCACTTGCCTGGCGGGTCCGCGAAGGAAATCGGTTTGCCTTCGAGACACAAGACGCATTGACACGAAATTATAAACACAGCACTTCAAATTCACAGCTCCGACCAATTTTGGGAGAAGAGCTGCGGATTTTCTTTATCTCTGCGTCCGTCAAAATTTTTGCTGCGTAAACATGTGATCAGGATTGTATATTGACAAAACCGACAAACCGTCAAAAAAAAGCCAAAAACAAATAATACAAATGTTAAATGAAAATTTAAACTTCACCCGCCCCCCACCCGCACGATCAGGAAGGGAAAGTGCGGGAAACGGGAGATGAAGAAATTTTTTTGTTGACTGATTACACACTGACAAACCCTTGACCAACGTCACATACCAGTAACCATTCTACCCACATCACCTGATTGCGAAAATGGCATGTGATTCTGTGAAGTACGGATGATTCTTTCGCGGAAAGGAATCAGTGAAGGAAAGCTGTATTGGCCGAAGCATGCATTTAGTTTCTTTTTGCGAGTCTATGCCACCGGTTTCTCTCCATCCGCACCACCACCACTGTCCCCGTCGGCGAGAGTTTCGGCCTCTGCATCTGCGTCCGCCGCGTCGGCATCGCCGTCTTCGGTCTCCGCGTCGCCGCCCTTCGTCTCTTCGGCAAATGCCAGCGGGTGCCTCTTGCGGGCCTCCACGGCGCGCCGCCGCAGGTCCAACGATACAATGAGCCAGTCGAACATCAGCACGGTTGGAATCGACGTCTTTTTTTTCACGTCCGTCTTCGACAAGGCTGTGGGGGAATGGCCGCAAAGTTTGGTTGTTAGATCGATCCATTTGGATGCAATCGAACTTACTGAATAACACTTTATTGCACCGCTTGAAGCGAATCTTTTTCTGAATGGCAGTCGGGTCGTAGCCGATCATGGCTTTGAGCAAATCGGCATTTACAAACTGCCCAGCAAATTGTGTGAGACAGAACACCAAAGATGCAGAAGTACCTTCAAAATGTCGGACCATTGTGAGACTGACGCAAAATAAAAAGTAAGAATAAGTTAGGTGTTTTTGCAAATGTTGCTTGGTCGTTACCTTCTTTTGGCTTTTTTCCAAACAGGTAGAGGACGGCCTTGAGAACTTTCATCACTGCTACTGGCGGCTTCTTGTAGCTCCGGAGTTCAGATATTGATTTGTTGTCCAACTTGGAAAGCCAGTTTCTCGCAGCGATCAGCATCATTTTCGGGAATAGCAAGTTCCTCCTAGAGAGCTCGTCGATTCCTTCTCCCTCTAAGCAAAAACCACGTTATAATCAGTCTATGGGGACTCCAAATTTAGAGGCACCGTTTACCTAAATGCTGCAACACGCTTTCTTCCCCGAATTTCTCCTTTCTAGCAGTTGAACCACACGCCGACATGACAGCGCCAATCTTTTTCAGCTCCGCAAGATCTTCATCAGAAACTTCGCCTTTTCCAGCTTTCGGCCGCACTGAAACAACAGCGAATACCGCGTCTTCGTCGTCTACGATTGGGACATATGTTTCCGTAATCTGCGAATCGCTTTCTGACGGAACGCTTATGATGTCTTTAGTTTGCGTGGCTTGCTGGACAAACGGGCTGGCGGATTCGGGTAAACAGATTGTCAGTGTCGGAAGATTGGGGAATCTTTCCCCTTACAGCTCATAGGCATCGTCCATGACTTTCTCGATGCTCAACCGACCCGAAGCGCCGGCGGTGTAACGCGCAAAGGCAAGCGCATGCGCAACGTCGCCGTCAGAGTCGCCGCCGGTCGCAGGTGCTGCGGCAGCAGCTTGTTCCTTCTCGCGTGAGGATGCTTTCGCGCTGTCGAGGCTGCGCGGGTCCTTTACAATGGGGCTGAATGCCGGGTTCAGGATTTTGAACAGCGTCGGCTTGCCGTTGACAGCTTGGTGAATGTAAATGGTCACGTCGGACGAGTCCCCGATTTTCTCGCGCATGTACTGCAGCGACGCCTGTGCGATTTGGACCATGCGCTCGCGTGCGTCGATGTGCTCCACGGCGGTAATGATGGTGGCTGCAGCTTTCTGGATTTTAAGGTTGTCAATATGTTCAGCCACACAACGACTTCCACAAACCTCCAAAAATTCAAAATCGTGGGGCGCATAACCCTTGTCGTCTATACCAATTAGATTCAAAGCCATAACTCCCACAGGCTTCCCAGAGCTCGATGATACCAGAGGCACGCCGACGAATCGGGCCACTCTGTCGTCAGAGAGGGTGAAAGTCGCGACAGGATCAAATTCTCCATCGGGCCCCTTAAACGTCTTTCCCGTAGCCATAACTTTTGCCTCATAGGCTTGCACATCCTGCTCTTGGCGGATGGAGAAGCTGGCACCGAGAAGCTCCGTCCGGCAGTCGGTGGAGCAAGCCACGACACGCAAAAAGCGCTCAACAACGGCCATTTGCTGTGCGTCCGGGTCTTGCTGCTGCGGCGCGGTCGCAACACCAGAGATACCGCTTTCAGCGAGCGTTACGCGCGAGGAAACGCGGTGCTCAGGATGCAGACGCTCGATTGCGCGCGACACGGTCAACAAGGCGGCGTCGCAGAATTCAGCTATCGACATGTCGCTTCGACTCGCGAAGGCCGCAACTTCCGCCAGGGCCGCAGTCTCGATTTCGAGCCGCGGCACAGCGGACGGCAGCACCGCAGCCTCGACCGTCTTGGCGATTGTCTTGACCGCTGCGCCGCCTGTCATGTCAGCCGCGACAGTCTCAAACAGGAGCTTCAAAACCGCCATGAAATCGTCCGACATGACGTTATCCAGTTCCAGGAGAATTGGTGTAACACGCTGCCCGAGAGTGTCTGCGCTGACAATTGTCTTCTGCAGTTCTCGTCGTGTGCCTGAGTATTTAAGTTTCGTGAGACGCTGTGCAAGCTGTGGCGATAACTTGAGGTCCATTAACGTTATGACTTTGTCGATTGCGTTCGTGAAAATATCAGCGGTTGTTTGTTGCGCATCCTCATACAACGGTAGTAGTAGAAACAGGCTTTGTAACTGCGTAAGTCTGCTCTGCAATTCCTCTGCGGTTACTTTGACGACGGCATGTGCGGATGCGGCTTCGAGAGCGGCTTGAGCCTCAGCCTCACGCTTGCTGAGGAACCCGAAAAAGTCAGTCACAGCATCAATCCCATACAATCCAGCCATGACCATCATGAACTTCCGATAATCTTCAAGCGAGTCTCGCTGAACTGTAGCAACGGGCACCGCCCACCCGGAACCGGCGCTTTCTCGCCGGTCCCCAGAATAAGCGGTAGCAATGCTTGCCCTCGGAGGAACAGCAATACTCGTCCTTGCAGCATGATCATCGTCGGACACACCGTTTGTTACTCCCAGCTGGGCCAGCGTGACGATTCCGCGGCAATAGTCGATCAGGCTAGCCTTGATTCCGGCGGCGGAGTCAAAGTCGACGATGGCGCGCGCAAAGGCGAGGCGCCACTCGGCGCGCGTTGTTGCGCCGCGCGTGATTGCTTCGGGCGCAACAAACACATTGGCGAAAGCCTTTTCCAGGGCGGCGCCTTCCGTGTCGATCTGGGCAGCGACTGCGAGGACAAATGTCGACACATCGGCAAGTGTCCACCCTGAATCCTTCGACGAACCAGCAGCCGAAACAGACCCGGCGGTGGAGTCGCGTTGGCCGCCGGCGTTCGAAGTGTCGGTTCCCGGAATTGTCCCCGGATTGCTGCTGGCTCCAGTTATAAGCAGGTGAGCATCGACAAATGCGCTTCGGTCCCATTTTGATGCCGCGAGATATTCCACGGGTAACGCAACAAGCGCATGGGATGCACTCCTTTCCTCAAATCTCCCTACGGAATTCCTGTTTTCAGCTTTGGCGGCCGTTTCGCCGTTGTCGGGTGTCCCTTCTATTTGGGTTGAATCATGGCGTGAAATTGATGAAGAAGTAGGAAAATTGTCTCCAGATATCTCGTTTGATACAGATTCAACTTTTGTGGGTGGCGTTACTGCTGTAAGGATTTGTCTATTCAACAAAGATTCGGCAACTTCCGGAGACATAGTGATGTAGTTTATGAGATCAGTAACTTTGTGTATCATACTGTCAGTAGCTTGAATTGTTTGTGATTCTCGAATGGCTTTGTAGACTGAAATCTGGCCAATTTAGTTATTGAGAGATTATCAGGCGAATGCAGAATTGTGAAAGAAAGAAAATAGGACAGGATTGGAAATTAACCATTTCTTGCTTTTCAAGAGTTCCATTCACAATTCTCCAAAGCTTGCCAGTCCATTTTTTGAAGACTGTTGACAGAAGCTGCTCAAACAGTGCACGGGTTTGTTCCATCTGCTGCGTTCGAGCTCTTTTCAAGCGCTCTCTATCGCGTTTCTGCGCTAATGCAGCCGCACGTTGTTGGGCGCGTTGCGTTAACTGCAATTCGAATAATTTTGCTTTTGTCTGTTGGGAAACAGTGTGAAGCTGTTGAAAGTACGGCACGTTGTTGATGTCACTGCTATCAATATATCGCGGGTTGGTCCGGTAGATAAACTGTGCTAATTTTGAGAAGTTGGTTGAATAAAAAAGGAAACCAAACATAAAAAATTTTCACCAAGCCAGTTGATCGGATTGAAAGGGATGGGCGAAAGAGGCTTATCAATCTGCGGTTCGATATTGTTCAAGGCTGATTCCAAAGAGGAGTCATCGTCTTTTGAGCGAGCGAGAGCAGTTGCACCATCGCCGGCAGTGAATTGTGCCACGCGGGCAGAGCATTCTGTGCAGAGGGGAGCGTCCGCCATTTCACCGAAATCAGCTTGCACATTCTGGGATTCAATCAGCCCGCGGGAGTCGGCCTCTCTCAGCAGCTTCTCCAAAGCCAACAGGACAGTGGGAACGACTTTTTCGAGCAAGTAGGCGCGTAGTTCGAGACTGATGTCCGGAGCCTGGACACAGAAAAACGATGCGTGAAACACAATTGTTGATCGTATCAGCGCGATCGCTCGCGCTGCGAGGGCGCAAACGCGGAAAATGATGAGGTATGTGGGTAGGGGCGGGCAGTGCAGTGCAGTGCAGTGCAGTAGTGGGTGGCGGGAAGACAAACATTCAGAAAATCCGCAGTCAGGGCGACGAAGGCAGCGTCCAGAAAGCCGCCGGGGCTGTAGTCGCCGACAGTGAGGGGATTCAGACGCGAGTCTGAGACGCCGACGGGAGCGCCCAGGATCAGACGCGTTGGGCAGCGCGGGCAGGGACGCGAGCGAGGAGGCGCGTGTGGTGGACGGCGCTTGGCGGGTGGCGCAGACTGGGAACACGAACAGGTGGGTGGCGGACAGGCAAGGCAAGGCAAGGCAATGCAAGGCAAGTGGGTGAGTGGGTGGGTGGGGGGTGGGTGGGTACAATTTGAAGGATGGCGGCGCGCGCCATCATGTCTGGGGGCGCGGCAGCGGTGTCGGCCATCCTCAGTCAGGCTCTTTCTTTTTTCTTTTCTTTTGTCGTTTGCGGGCGCATCGCAGGGGGCAGGTGGTCGTTTCTTTTTCTTTCCCTTTTTCCGCTCCAGGTGCAGCAATGTCGGGCGCTGCTGCTGCTGCTGCGGGTGCTGGTGCTGGTGCTGCAGCTGCTGCTTCTGCCGCCTCTGCCGCCTCGTCCGCTGTCGCTCCTGCCGCCGCCTCTGCGGGTGCTGGCAGCGCCACTGCCACTGCCACTGCTGGCGCTGCTGCCACTGTCATCGCCGCGTCAGTCCCGTCGTCGCTGCATGATCCTGCCGCTCCATCCCCCGCCCCCGGTGTGTGCCCTTACGCCTTTTCTCCCATCGCCATCCTCTTATCTGTCTGCTTTTGCTTCTGATCCTGCTGCTGCTCCCGCTGCAGTCAACGTTTGGAAGGTCCGCATGGAAACCCTGTCTTTTCAGCAGAACTCCAACCGCCATCCGAATCAAGAACAACAGGAGGAAGAAACTGCCTCTGAGGTGCGGGAGAGCGACCGCAGTGGAAGGCCGTATCACCCGCGAAACAACTATCACAACATCCATCATCCAGCTCGGTTTCCGACCTCAAAAAGATTCAGCACCCAGAAATCGGAAGACTCGCCCGCGCAAGCAAAGGAGTTAGTTGATGACGACGGGTTCATCGCTGTGTCTTCCCAATCGTCGGGAAGGAAACATTTTCCGACTGCAGCTCCTCGCTTCAAAAAACAGACCCATCCACAACCACCACAGCAGCAAAAGGAAACCATAAAATCCCGGAAAGACGTCAGCAATGATGACGGGACTCCTGTCGTTGCTAATGTCGCGGAATCTTCTCAGCCTCATCCTGCTGATATCGCTCCTAAGCGGTCTTCCACGCCAACACCAACGCCCGTCAAAGTACTCAAGCATTAAATTTTTTCTTTTTGAAATCCGCTTTTGAGGTTCTAAGTGATATTTCTCAACAGATTGTTCCAACGCCCACTCGGAGCGAGATAATCGCGTCTGATAATTCAGATTCCCCCGAACTGTTTGCATCATCCTCCGAAGATTCATCCAAGTTGTCAACTGCATGGCCTACGTTACAGCAGCAATCTTCAATTTCTGCCGTTTCGTCTGTCCCAACCCCTTCATATTTTGTGCCGTCAAAACCAAATGCTTGGACAAAATTGGATATCGACATTCGATACAGTCGAAACCCCACTGCGTCGGGTTCCGCAGTTACCCGCGCATCAGAATCGAAATCCTCCAACCAGTCATATCGTCGTTCTGAGAAAGATGGCGGCTCTTACAACGAAAGGAAAGGAACAAAAAGTTCGAAGAGTACTGGCGAAGTTTCGTTTGGCGAAGGCGAAAAATTCGAGAATAACCATACCAAGAAAAGCTCCGGTACGAAGGAGCAAGATAGTCGTTCGTCGAAAAATTTGCAAGCAGAAAAAAGTTCCTGCGATGACGTTCCGATTGCATCTCCTTCGAATATCGCAACTATTCAAGTTCCGCCTTTAGACGAGAACCCCGAATCTCGGGATCCTTCTGTCGCGAATGTTCCTGCTAATGCTGCAGGCAAAACAGTGCACATTGGGAGAAGTCGAGGTAACAAGTCACGGAGCAATGCCCCGAGTGGAAACAGAGCTTCCAAAGGTAATTTCTCAACGAACATGAACCGGGTGAATGGGCACAAGAAAAACTCGACTTCAGTGCCGCTTCAAGCCAACCAAGGCGAGTCTTCAATTCATTTTTCAACGCAGAATCATACCGGCTATCCGAATCAACCCTCTGGCTTTCATGGTGCGCGAAGAAATGGTGGAGGCGGCTTCAGGAATTTTCCGATCAAAACCGCAATGTCTGGGCAATATTTTCCTGCATCCACATTCCTGCATAATCAGAATGGAATTCCTTCTCCCAATCGAGCTCTTCCGGGTCCTGGCCCGATTGACGGCTCTGCAGTTGACTTAGAAACGGTGACTGAATGGACGAAATGGCAGATGTAGGCCGTGTCACCCTTCTCGTTTTTACTGACCATTTTTCGTCTAGTGAATATTACTTCTCAGATGAAAACCTGTCGCGGGATGAATTTTTTCGGTCTCAGATAAACCCTGCGACTGGAATCGTACCTATCCCGTTAATTGCCGGATTCAACAGAATGCGTACTTTTACATCAATTGCGCGAATGAGAACAGGGGAAGTTCAGAAAAAGCGACAGCAGGACAATGCGGACACTGTTATTGTTCATAAAACCGGAGATTCCTCCGCAGAACCGCCATCTGCCACTGCAGATCAGTCACTCGAAAATGTTACGCGAAGCAAATTTGTTCCATTACCAGAATCGCTTCTTGCTTTGGACGAGACAGAATACCCTAATTCAGCGTTGTCTGTGGAAATTGCCACTTGGGCTTTGCGGTTCATACAAATGGCTATTTCAGACTCAGATTTCGTTGTGGTTCTTGGAAGCTCTGGAGCGGATAATTTGATGGGAATCAAGCGAAAGGAAGGTTGGGAAATGTGGGTCGGTGAGCGAATGCCATCAGCGGTGCTGCCGTCGTCTTCCCTCGTACCTCCTATCTTTCATCAGCCGGGTTTTCAGCGGAGCCCCGTGGGGAGTATGGGGTGAGTTGTCTGTTTTAACCTGATGAAGCTTTCTTATTGTCCAAATTAATCTGTGAGGACGCATTCGTCGACCACCACGGGGCTTCCAAATTCAACCACCCATTTGGATCCTATTACCAGCAGCAGCAAGGACTCCATTTCGAATACCAGCAACAGTCCGCCCTTGCAGCCGTCTCCAACGACCACAGCGCCGGATTTACTCGCGCTCCAGAGCAAACCGGCGGCCAGCGCTTCAGCTCTCAACAACAGGCCATTGTCGTCAATGGCGGGCAACATCATTTCAACCCCACCAAGCAACTCGGACGGAAACAGTCTCACGGAAACGGAGTCGAAAGGCAAAATTCTACTTTCGACGCCACCGCAGTCCCCAGTAGGACCGGAACGGCGGAATGATTTTGTCGAAGTTGCAGTCGAAGGAACCGATGATATTGGGCTAATGAACGGCGAAAATTGTGACAAAATTAATGAATTGATAGGTGAGAATGATGAAGGTGGAAGACACGGATTTGATGAAGATTATGAGTGGGATTCGCTCAAAGCGGCAAAAGCACGCCCGGGGGTTGGTAAAAAGGGAAGAGGGGGTGTTGTTGCCGGTGTAATTGTTAAAGATTATGGGTATAAGCAAGCAACCGACGTCAAAAAGCATATGCAGCAAATATCAGTTTCTCATTCTGAGGATACTGAAGACTTAATCTTCAAGCTTGATGATGAAAGTGGGACCACTCAGAACGTGGACAAAAATGAAGGAAATCGGATTGGTGATCCAGGCAACAATTTTGCGACAGCTACATATAAGGACGATCATAATTATTATTTGGATGATTGGCATGACTTTGACGATGATGATATTGCGGGACTTATGGTCGTCACGGTGAATCGAAACCATGTAAGAACTATCAACGCCGCTCATGACTTTTCCACGTCGCCTGGAGCTGGCAAACACACGGACTCACGACATGTCGCGCGTCCATACCAAAATCTCCCACCAAGGAAGCATGGAACTATTGCGTATGACCGGAATGCCAAGGACAAGGAAATCACGGAAATCATCAACGAGGGTCTCTATTTGTATCAACAGGATTTGAAAAGAGGGATGCAAAAGGGCTCCAAAAATGTGTCAGCGTCATCGTCGCCCAGCCAGCCGACTTCGCTGTTGGCGAAATCGTTCTTGGACAATGGCTCTGCTGCACATGAAAAAGTTGTAGTTGTGCCACAACCATCAACTCAGCAGCAGCAATCGTTATTATTTGCATCATCGCATGCACAACGGACGGGTGGACACTCCGAAAACGAAGCAAAGTCGGCGCCGTCGACTGCGCGCTCCATCGTGGCAAACGCAGCGCGGCATTTCTGGGACTCGACTTCCGCGGCATCGCCGCCTGTTGGATGGTTGATGGATCGCAGGGAGCCGTCTACTCCGTCGCAGCAGCCTGTGGTGGATTTCTCCCCCAGCCAAGTATCGGCGACTCCGTCGTTCGTGCTGTGGTCGGCACCCACTGGTACAGACAGCAGCTTGGTCTCGTCGCCCGTGGGCAACCACTCGGCGCGGCTGCGAAACGGAAACCACCAACCACAAGCGACGTCGCGCGGAAGCAATCAGCTGACGGCGGGCGGCAGGCAGCAGAACGGCGGCAGCTTTAAAGAGTTTTCAGCGTTTCAACATCCGTCGTATGAGCTTTTGAAGGAAAATGGATTTGTGCAGCTGAAGTATTTGAAATTCAGGGCAAGAGCATTGGCGGGTAAGTTCAAACAAACGGCTTAAGTTTGACTAAATATTCCAAAAAAAAAAATAATAATAATAAAAGAGCGAGATTCGCTGGGATCGGGGATGTCGTCAGAAATGAACACGCTGTTCCGCTTCTGGAGCCACTTTCTGCGCGAGCGGTTCAACAAGAAAATGTACAGCGAGTTCACGGCGCTCGCGCAGGAGGACGCGGCCGCGGGCCACCGGTACGGGCTGGAGTGTCTGTTCCGGTTCTACTCGTACGGCCTGGAGGCGCGGTTCCGCGCAGACCTGTTCGACGACTTCATGCGCATGACCGTCAAGGACCTCGACGCGTCCGGCAGCAAGTACGGCCTCGAGAAGTTCTGGGCCTACCTGCACTACCGCAAGGACCGCGCCCAGCGCCCGGACGTCGATGCCTTGGTGTGCGAGCGCATCCGCCGCGAGCTCGACGGCATCGTCGATGCCCAGGACTTCAAGAAGGCCAAGAAGAGTTGACGACGGTCGTCTCACGGTGCTGCACGCTGCAAGCGCAATGCAAAACAAAAATAACAAAAAGAACAGAAGGAACCGAAAAACCCGACCGAAAAAAAAATTTAAAAAAAATTTAAAAAAAAAAAAAAGGAAAAAATATGCACAAGAAGATGGCAAAACAAAACGAAACCACGAAAAAAAGAAACAAGAAATGAAAAAAGAGAGGAGAGAGAAGGAAAAAAAAAAAAAAGGGAATACAAGAACACGAACAAACAAATGGATTTATCAAAGTTGAGCGAACTAGTTTTAGGGACAGGCACGGGTTTGGTCGTGCGTATGTTGGGTGGTGTTTATTTCTTTCTTTCTTTCCTTTTTTTTTTTTTTTTTATTATTTCTTTTTTATTTCTCAGTTCTTTATTTTTATTTTTATTTTTTTTTTGGTTTTATTTCTTCGAATGGATGAATTTCAGGTTGTGCTATTTTCTTTTTATCCCACTTTATTCTTATTTTTTCGATTCCGGTGAATATCGGAAAACAAACAGAAACAGAAAGGCAAAAAAAAAGTAAGTTCTGAGGAACACGAGAAAAATAGATAGCAACTTTTTTTTTTCTTCCAGCTCAATACGGCCTGAAGCTGCGGGTCTCCTTCAGTTGCTGTATCTTGACCTTGTCTTGCTCAAACTTTGTCCGGAGTTCCGCGAGTTCTGGGATGTGGGTTGTCAGAAAAAGTAGACAAAAAAAAAAAAAAAAAAAGGAAAAAAACAATAGTAAAAGAAAAAGAAAAGCACTCACGATTTCTCTTTGATTCGCGCATCTGGAATCTGTAAAAATCAACCTTTTCCAGCGCCTTCTTCTTCTTCTTCTTCGCAGCAGCGTTGGCGGCGATATCGCTGGTGCTCGCACTGGCGGCAGACCTCAACGCAGCGGTGCCAGCGGTTCCGGCTCCGGCAGCCGCAGCGGGAGGAGCGGGAGCGGCGCCGGCGCCGGACACTAGGATGAATCCGTCCTCGTCAGGCTCGGTGCGGCGGCGCTTGAGCTCTTGCTGGTGCGCGGTGTGCATCTCGTCGTACTGCTTGAGGTGCGTGTTTGCCAGCGCCTCGAGGGCCGCGTGTGGCGGGTGGGTTTGTGCAAAATCGTTGATCCACTCTGGCGCGCGCGTGAAGTTGCAAAGCAAAAAAAAAAAATAATAATAAAAAAAAATGAGGGGACAGGAGCGCCCCGCGACAAAGAAAAGACGCGCCAGCCACAGC
>JADHYT010000018.1:95439-136168 GCA_027604725.1 Entophlyctis luteolus | reverse complement strand
AAAAAAAAAAAAAAAAAAATTCTTGAGCCAAAGACAGACCAGAAAAAAAAAAGAAACGAAGAAACAAACATACTTTGCAGCCCGTATAACGGCAAGTTTTCGGTGAACGAAGATGCTGGCGTCGATGATTCGGCGGTGCTATTGCGGTCACCGCCTTCAGCAGCGTCGGAGACAGCCGCAGACCATATTCTCCGTCGGACGCGCATTTGCATCGCACGCAGAACGCCATCTTCAGGGTCGCAGAAGGTTACGATACAAGAGCGGCGGGCCGAGGGAACAATGTGGGTGACGGCAGCAGCGGTTGTGGGTTGGTTGTGCATGGTTATGTTGGCAATAGGACCGCAACGGCGAAACAGACGCGCGATATGGGCAGAAGTCGCGTCCACTGGCAGGTTGCAGACAAACAAGGATTTGGATTCGTCTGCGGTGGTGGCATCGGCCGACGATGTAGCAGACGACGGCTGGTGAGGTTTGAACAGTAGCGAGATGGGGATGTCAGCGGGCGGACAGTGCACGACCAGCAGCTTGTACGCGCCGAAGTCAGGGAGGAGTGGCGGGGACGACTCGGCGGAGGCTTCCTTGTGGACGGAAGTGTTGGCGGCAGTGCTGCTGTTGGGGGCGGGTGTGGGGACTGGCGTCCGCCGCCGCGCGCGGCCGCCGAGCTTCAGCTGGGAAGCGTGTGCGAGGCTCATGGGATCGATCGAGCGAGGGGCCAGTCGAGCAAGTCGGGGGGTGTCGCAGTCGGCAGGTCTCGCAAGTCGTGGCGCAAGTCGGGCAAGGCGGGCTCCCAACGAAAAAAAGAAATACAAGAAGAAACAAATCACATCAGATCTCGAACGGCCACCCCACCCACATTCTCGTGCCTTCTTCTCCCGTGAAGGATGCGCCCACGCCGCCACTGCTGGTGCTGTTGATGTCGCTGCCACCCCTGCTATTGGCGCCCACCTTGCCGCCCCCAAACACGCGTCGCTGCTCCGTCGCAATCGCATTCTCCACCGCCTCACCAATCTCAAGCTGCTCCTGCATCACGCTCTCAATATCCTCCCACGTCGTCAGTGGGTTCGCAAGGACCACGCGGAACGCGTCCACCCACCGCCGCACCGTCTGGCCCTCACCGTCCCGCTCCCGCGTCACCTGCACACGCGTCCGTGACACAAACCCCCGCCAACCAGCCCGTACGCTGCCGCCACCACCATTCTCGGCCGCTGGTACTGTCCCTTCTCTCTCGCGAGCCGCTGTCTCAGACACTGCCGATTGCCACATCTGTATCCGCCGTGTCGCTTCGCTTATTGCTTCATCCTCGCTCTCTGTCAGCGGCGCCCATGCCGCAACTTTGTCGCGCAAAAACCCTCGCGGAATATATCTGTACAACAATATGTTACTGTCCGGTACATGCAGCGTCTGAAATCCACGCGACGGATGTCCATCTAGCCGATTCTGCATCTGTCGCACGAGAGTCACGCTGCGTGTGACCAAACTCTCAATCCCGTCGCGTCCGAGCAAGTGTAGCACCGCATGCAAATGCAGGCTGCTCGCTGGTCTGCTGCCTTCGAGTGTGAACTGGCCCAAGTCAGCACTATCTTTTCGGATAATGTAGTTCGCCGTCTTTCGGATGCTTCGCGCCGTCGTCGGATTCGCAAACAGCAGCAATCCCAGTCCCATCGGAGTGTAAAGTTGCTTATGTCCATCAACTGTTATTGTGTCTGCCTTTTCGATTCCGTCGAGCTTTCCACAATGTTCGCGTGAAAACATCAGCGGTCCGCCCCACGCCGCATCCACATGAAAATGAATTCGATGCTTTCGAGCAATGCTTGCGAGGCCATTCAAATCATCTATAGAGCCCCTGTAAATTTTCTTCTCGTCAATCAAATAGCAAGAAATAAAACAGGCACTTATGTTCATACGTTTCTGTTGTTCCAGCAATACCAATAATTGCAACAATTAAATATTCCATTTTTTGATATTTTGCAATAGCTTCTTGTAGAGCATCCAGCCTGTGAATCATGTATATCAGTTGAACAAAAAAAAAAAAAAAAAAGAACAATCCCAGAGACCTAATACGATATCGTTCATCAACATCTACAAGACAAAGACCATCATCTCCAAACCCAAGCAAATCCACTGCCTTCTTGAACGAATAATGAGCCATCCTGCTAGCAAGGACCACTGCACCCTTGTAACCGTACACCGTGAGCCCGCGGAAAAGACCTTCCTTGTCAACACCGGCAAATGCCCCACCGGCTTCACTGGCAGCGCATGCGGGGAGCGCGCGGTTCCGGGCTGCCCATAATGCAGTGATATTTGCAATAGTGCCGCCTGACGTAAAAACACCCAGAGCCGTGTCGAACGCATGCATATAGTGTGCATAGAACGACCGCGTGCATACGCGGCCGTAAAACTCGTGGTGCATCATTGCGAGCGTTTCGCGCTCGAGGTATGTCGTCGTGCTGGCAGTTTCGAGCTTGACAACGTTTTGATTCATTGCCGTGAGGAGCTTTGCCAGCGGGCGATGAAAGTACGGCAATGCGGTGGTCTGGTGCAATGCGGGGGGGTTTTTTTTTTGTTTTTTTTTTCGTATTTGATGGCAAGTGAGCTGCAGAGAAGGAAATCAACTGCCAAACATTACGCACTAACCATGTGCCCTATCTGTTTGGGACTCGCCACGCGCGTTGCTCGGTCAATTACATTCGCTTTCACTCTTTGGAGATATTCCTCGAGTGAGGTTCCAACGTCCGTCGAGTGTGGAACTACGTGTCGCGAAAATCGCTCTTGCACCACATGCACAGATTCAACGGTACCTGCATGGACCGGTGCAGGCGCTTCCAAGAAGCCTTTTTGCATTGTGAGTGTGGAAAAAGCAAGATAAAAAAAAACAGAAACAACCCTTTACACTCACTTGAAATAATGCGTGTCAGATAGCGATCCAGAGACGCTTCACTCTCTTGTGTGGCAACAAAGTAATGCAACACAGAATCCTTGTTGCGCTGGGAACCGGCCTCTAAGCCAGCCGAAAGCGACAGGGTCGAAGCTGTCGCGCCGCCGTGACCGTTGCCGTCCGTGGCAGCAGTAGACGCATCATCTACTGTGTTTGCCGAAAGCGCAGCCTTCGCCGGAATCGAAGAACCTGTCACCGGCGCGTTCGCCGCAGCGCGGCGCCGTCGCGCGCGCAGGTCGCTATCGTTGGCAGAGGAGTCGAGGTCGTCCGGCTCGGGCAAGTCCGAGACGACGGACTGACCGCGCCGCGCGGCAGCGAGTGGATAGACGGGGCGCTGCGGAGTGGCAGTGACTGTGTTGTAAATTGGCGGCGGGACCGGCGGGACCGGCAGAACCATGCGCTGCACTCCGGACGGCCTTGCGTACAGCGGATGCGAGTCGGCCCAGTCCTCGTCGAAGCCCTCATCGGTGTCGGTACACGCGGACGTGCCTGACACCGAGGCGGCGGAGCTCGCGGGCGACACTGGCGGCGCGGTCGTCCGATCGCCGCCATGGTGCATCGTCTGATTGGTTATCTGAATCGAATGACAAAACTTTGCCGCTGGCACATGTGGCAAGCATCCACCAAAGAGCCAGCCATATGACAAACGGCTCCTGAGAAACACAAAGACAAAGTATCTATTGCTTTCCTCCATTCGCAATTTACATCAGCGGTTCTTCACTGTCCCCCAATTTGTTCACGTGCAGGTAGACGTCGGTGCCGTAGCCCTCCATCGACACAACCTTCAAATTTCCGCCAAAATAGCGGGCATATAGTCGCGACGACGGAATTCCGTACCCAAATGCATGTCCATAGAGCACAGGCTGGTCGGCATACCCGCTGAGCACGCGCCTTCGTCGCACTTCCTCGCGGCCATTCCCTGCGCCGGCTTTCGTGGTACCGCCCACGAGCGCCTCCATGTTTGCCGTCGTGTACAAATACGACCAAATCAACGGTAGCCCACTTCGCGGGATGCCGCCCCCTTCATCGCTGATTTTGATCGTCACATCTTCCTCGCCCTCCGCAACAATCACGCGCACTTCGGGCACGCCACCATTTCGCCCCCTATTGTCCGATGGTTTGCTGCTGTTTTTGGTTTTCCCAAAGAAAAAGCCGCCAAAACCTTGCTGTGCTTGCGACACTTTCTGTTGCGATTGCTGCTGATCGTTTTGAGTCGCAGAGGGCTTTTTGCTTGCCCCAATGTAGTGTTTCTGGACTGTGGCACGCATCGAATTCTTCAGCAATTCGAACAGCATGTGATGCAAATGCGACGGGGCATAAACAAATTCCACATCGTCCGCGTCCCCAACAGTACCAGTTGAGTTTCCAGAAATACCCATACCGCGCACAATCCTCACAGTTACTCTGGGGATGTACTTTTCCGCGTCAGCAGGCGATAGACCTTCCGTGGTTTCTGCAACAACTGCATGAGCGTTTGCAGCTGCAGTAGAGATGACACTTTGAATAGATGTCCGCGTGTTGATGATGCCAACATGGTTGGGAAGTGGGGGCGTTGTCAGAGCCTTGTGAAGAGCAATGTGCTGGCCTATTAGGAACCTGATACCGATTCGTGACATGTAAAATCGATCCAGAAAGCTGCGTAAATCTAACGGCAGCCAATGCTGCGCAGCTGCTGGATCTTTGGGAAGAAGCGCGGGGAACATGAAAGAATTGATTTCTTTGTAACTGGCATTTTTGTTTTCTTGAGCCAATTTTGGAAGTTGCCGGAAGTCAGGAAATTCATCAGTATTGTCGTTCGAGGAGATTGCTGCAGCGGAAGCTGCATTTTCTGGTAAAGATGTTGGTGGGTTTGAAAGCACAGAGTTCGACTGTGTTTCTTGCCACTTTTGCTTGAGTTGAGCAATCCCCTGAGCCATAATCAACGCAACTGAGTCGTGCCGCTTTTTGATGGCAGCAATACAATCCGTGAAGCGAGCATTATACTCGCGAGTTTTTTCATCGTCTGAAAGTGTTTCATTCAGCTTGAAATAGCGGGATCTAGCATCGGACGCTCAATAAAGACTGACCGAAACAATAGTTTTTGGCCAAACGCGCGCTGGTCGATACAGTTTTTCCTTGCTCCTGATGCTGCAATCCAGCACTCGGCACGGACACCCCGGCATCGGCGGGGGACGGAAATTCGATTAAGTCTTTGTACGATTGCATGTATTGCACAGCGATGGACTTGACGGCGGGCATTTGGGCCAGCCCATGTGGCAGGCTGTTGAGTTCGACAATGCGCTTCGCGAAGCGGATCGGCAACTCGCTACGCAAAAATAGCGTGGAGTCGAGGACGGTTGCGTTGGAGAGAGACGACGCAGACGCTGTGATGGATCCAAAGTTGTGGTAGGTAAGGAGACTGACAGGGACGAACACACCGAAATCGACCATCTGGCGCAGCGACACGGGAGTCTGTGGGTGTACGGCGCTCTGCGCAATCATCTTGAGCAGGTGCGCAGATCCCTGTGCGGCAGCGGCCGCAGGGAACGGCGCGGGCATCGGCAATGCGGCGTGCAAGGTGTTCACAAATGTCCAACACCAACAACAATAACAACAATAACAACAAGCTGTTCTGCGTCCGCGTATCTGTGCGCGAAGGTCATTGCCGCACCCACACCGCTCTGCATTTCCATACGCTAACGCTCAGTTTCTTTTACAGGACGCAACTTCCGCAATCCCCCACCCGGCGTCTTCAGAGCCATCTACATCCAGTGCCGCTTCAACTTCGAGATCCTCACCACCGACCCCGTCCCATTCGAGTCGTATCCAGTGTGGGACTCGGATTTGGTGTGGCTCATCGCCCATCGCCCGCTTGCTTTCCTGCGTTCTCAACGCGCAAAACTAAAACTGTGTTGCTATGCTCTCGATGGCGAGAACCGTCGCACTCAGATTGGCTATGTCATGCTCGATTTACGGCAAGTGTTTCTGGCGGGTTCGGTCTGATCTGAACAAAAAAACGCGATCAGCGCCGCGTCAAATTCAATCTCCCCAAAGTGGAATGCTGACCCTGCCGTTGATAAAGACGCGGCGTGGGATTGGTATCCTCTGGTGAACACAGCTCCATCCTCTTCTTCAGCTTCAGCAAACAAACTTTCCGCGGCTTTCAAACCCGAAATCAAACTCGCATTTTCCATCTTTCTAAAATCAGATTCCAATAATCCGTCGGGGTCTTTATCTGCCATGAATGCAATTCCAAGCAACACCGCTGCGCGTAATCCGGCAAAAAAGATTTCGAGCCAATCGGTGAAGGCACGGCTGAAGAGCGCGTCTTTAGCAGTTAAACCAACTCTATTAGCTTCACCGAAAAGCTCTGGGGCTATTAAAGTCCATCTGTTTCCAGACAGGTTCTAGAATCATTTTCTGTTTCTTTTAAAAAATTGGATTTCACAGGAGTGCAGCACCGTCTCCTTCGGTATCTTCATCGCAAAACCAAACCGAGAATCAAGCCATCTTCACCACGTCTTCTGGAATTCCAATAGAGCTTACTCCTGCAGGGTCCTACCAAATTGGCTTCAACGGGCCAAACTGGCTCATCAACATCACAATCGCGTTCGCCGAAAACCTGTTTTTATTGTATACCCGTCCATCGACTCAACAGCAAACTGCAAAAGAAAATGAAGGACTGACTATGCCTCAATTTTTTTTTCAATATTCGTTTCTCGGGAACACAATCACCACGACACCATTTACTGATCTTACAAAGCCAAATTTTCCCGCGGAACGGGTCAGTTTTCGCGTCCGTGGTGCCGCTGCAGATATTGCTCGTGTTGCGTCCGATGTGGAGGTTGTTGTGGTGTGTTTGTGCTGCATGGAAGCACAAAACGACGCGGGGAACAAAACAGCATCTGATGACGAAGACGACGAGATACGCAGCAGTTCTCATCCGCAAAACATCACTGGTGGCGGAACCAACGCAAGGATACTTGGGTTCGCGGAGGTTCCTATTGTAGGCATGATGGATGGCGGAAATGGCGAAAGTGGCACTGACCGAAACGCTGAAGGCGCAGCCGTCGAACTCGTCGCCAATGACGGTGCTGTGGCCGGTGTTCTGCGCTCGCAGAGTCCCGTGCTTCACACGAACACTAGCAGCAGTGCCGCAGTGTCACCCCGCCAGCGTGCCATGAATCGTTCAGGAGGCGGAGGAGACGCGCCACGCGTACTCGAGCGAGTCGTTGCATTTTACGACGCTAATCAGGAGCTTCTCGTGGGCATCGACGGTAAAGTTGCTGGTCTCGGAATCAGCGTCGTCGTTCTGCCTGATCTACAAATGGACGAAGCAGAAGGATTTGAAGGCGCTCAACATATTTTGATGGGTTCTCGCGATGATGACGCCGGGATCATTGACAACAGCAGTGATGACGCGAGCTCTGATTCCGCACCAGACAAAAAGAATGAATTGGAAGCATCCGATCATCACAATGAAGGTACTGCGGCGGATATTCTTCAGCGGAGAACTGTTTCTCCTGAAATGTTTGAAAAACACCCGGACCATCCCGCAGCTGTTCGTGGGATTGATCTCGAATTGAAGGAGCCTAAACGTGTCCAAATCGCTGTTGGAAACGAACAAACGAAGCAATTGAGAGAGGAGAGCAATAAGTTTGGCCTGCAGCCGCCGCCAAGTCAACATCACGCAGGCGCTGCACAAACTAACAAAGTCGAAATCGAAAACGTCAGAAAGCCGTCTCAGTGGTGTCAATATCGATTCTCCATTGATCTTCGTTCCGTTCGCTGTCTCAGCGCTGGCTTGGGCCCCCTGTACTTCAAATACACTTATGCGCCGTTCGGAACTACGAGTCCAATAAGTACTCACCCACCAGTTCAACCTCCTGTCCTAGCCCCGGTGTCCAACTCATCCGCACCTGTTCCTGCTGTTGACATCCAAAACGGATTTTGCGCCTTCGAGTTTGTGATGAACCATGATCGCTTACAGACGTACTTTGAAGCAGTTCCTTTAATGGTGGAAGTTTGGCGCCGCGGGGAGAGGTATGAAGTGGATGCTCAAGTTGGATTAGCCACTGTCGATTTGAGTGCCATTTGGTCGCAGCCCAACAGAATTTCTTCGCAGCAGCCAGCTGACAGTTCGAAACCTCCTATTCAGACCTTTGATGGTGTTGTTGCGGTTGTTGCGTCAGTCGATAGCATTGGCGATTCCGAAGTTGCAAGCTCCAGAATCGTGAAAATCGCAGAATTACATGTTGTCCTGACTCTTGAGGATTTCGGTCCAGTCGACGATGGTGTCTTAATAGAGGACGCCTCAAAGACCAATGTTGTCCAAGCAAGCACGTCGCCATCGAATGCGAAAAGTGGGCAGCCACTAGCGCAGGACAGCATGCCGCCGCGCGAAGCGCTGTCACCGACTCCTTCGTCAATACACGAAACGCCGGAGTACCGTGCTGCGTTGGAGGTAGCTCTGTGGAAGAAAGACGAGATGCAGAAGTTCAAGCAACATTTAGCGAAACTGGAGGCGCAGCTCGTGGAGAGATTGACTGCAGAATTTCAAAAGCGCGAGCGTGCGCGCGTGGATGCAGTCAACAAGCGCGTATCTGAGCTGGAGACGCTGGAGCATGCTGCGCGCGACGTTCTCGCAAAGCTGGAAGAGCGCGAGGACGCGGTTCGGCGCGGCGAAATCGACCTCGCGGCGCGGCGCGAAGCGGTCGAGATTGAGCACCAGCGGCAAACAGACGCCGCCGCCGACACCGCTCGGCGGCTGGGCGAAGAATTCCGAACCCGCGTGGAGCTTGAGCGCGCCAAAACCATCGAGGCCGAAGCGGCGCGCCTGCGAGCGCTTCAAGAGCGCGACGATGTTGATCGCAGGCTCAAGCGCGTGGAGACCGACTTTGAGGCGTTCCGCTCGAATGTGGCTGCCGGTCGTGTTGCCGGACTGGGCTTCACTCCCGCTGAGGTCGGCGAAGCTGCTGTCAATGCGATCAAAGCAGAGCTGGCGAGTGTAGTTGCGAAGGCTGCGGCTGTCGAACGACGCGCTGAAGCCATGGAGTCCGGGAAAAAGCACTACAAAGTTTTATGGATGCGCACATTGCGTGATCTGGCTAAAACCAAGAAGGCCTTGCAGAACGAGGTTGAAGAGCGGTTGCGATCAAGCAAGCGGGAGCTGGACAGCGTTAAGTTGCGATTGCTGGCGAAAGACGAAATCGGAGCTTTGGAAAGCGAGCGAAAAGTGATTGGCGCAATTCGTTCAGAGCTCGCCGGCCTTAAAGAGAATGCTTCAGTTCAACACTCAGCGGATAATGCCAAAGATGAAAACTTGAAGCAAACGGACATCAAGACGAACAAAAGCGGCCAACCACTACAGCCCACATTTAAGCAGCAGAATGGGCCAAACCTGGATCCGCGAATACTTGCGGAGGTTGAAAGGCTTGCAAGAGAGCGAGACTGCCTGGTAGACACTGGCATGTATACACGAGAAGATAGGCTGGTAAGAGAGCTGGATAACAGGATTGGGAAGTTGTTAAAATCTGGTGCTGGGGGTGTATAGCGAAAAACTACAACAAAAATTTTGCCCCAACAACAAAGATAAAAAACACATAGAAGTGGGTGACAAAATAATCGCGAAAAAAGAAGCACACATATGGAAAAGTTCAAGACAATCAAGCAACTAGGCGATGGGACGTTTGGTTCGGTTTATATGACGCAGAACCTGGAAACGGGCCACATAGTATGGCGATTCTTAATCTTGCTCACGGGGATAATCACTGACTTGACCAAAAAAGGTTGCAGTGAAAAAAATGAAGCAGAAGTTTTCGTCGTGGGAGCAGTGCACGCAACTACGAGAACTGAAAGTTAGAAACACAAATCTCATTGCATAGTATGTCCAACTGATTCCGGTCTCTAAGTCACTCGCGAAACTCAATAACCACCCGAACATCATCAAGTTGAAGGAAGTAATCCGGGACCAAGCCTCGGATGAGCTGAATTTCGTCTTCGAATATATGGAAAGCAACATGCACCAAAAGATAAAAGAGAGAGAAGGGAAACCATTTCAGGAGGAGGAGATAAAAAACATGACGTATGTCGTTCTCCATTTGGTTCTCCTTTGTATGCATCAATTTTTCTCCAGGTGCCAGTTACTTTTGGGGCTCGCTCACATGCATAAGGTTTGAATCACTGCTGATCGTTTGACGCATTGGGACTAACTTTACGGACCTCAGCACGGGTTCTTCCATCGCGATTTGAAACCCGAAAATTTGCTTATGTCAGGGAATCAAGTCAAAATCGCAGATTTTGGGCTGGCCCGAGAAACGCGGTCATTACCGCCATTCACAGAATATGTCAGCACACGATGGTACCGTGCGCCGGAAGTGTTACTCAAAACTCACAACTATTCTTCGCCCATCGACATGTGGGCCGTCGGCACAATAATCGCGGAGCTGGTCCTGCTGCGCCCGCTATTCCCGGGCACATCGGAAATTGATCAGCTTCACAAAATATGCGCCGTGCTGGGATCGCCGTTGTGGGAATCGTCCCTCGGGGTGCCCTGCAACATGACTGGGGGAATGGTAGGTTCCTCAGTGTCCGCGCGGGCGTCGTCTCCACTTGTGCAGTCGCGCGAACTTGCGGCATACTCCACTGCGCAAGCATTTTCGGAGTTCACACGAAGCCCGCAGCAGCAATCATACCAACAGCAAACCCAGCAGCAGCAGGAAAATATTCAATCAAAATATTCTGTGACAGGCGTGCAATCTTTTACAGCAAACAAGGATCAGCAGCGTTCTTCGGGTACTGCCGGTGGCGGCCCGTGGATTGAAGGGATCAAGCTGGCAGCAGCAATAGGATTCAAATTCCCGAATACTCCGCCCGTTCCACTGTCGGATGTGATTACGTTTCCAAACTCAGCCAATGCATCTCATCACTCCGAAATGCTCAACTTGGTGGGAGGACTACTGTTGTTTGACCCCAACTCGCGATTTTCAGCAAACGAAACACTGCAGCACCCGTGGTTCAAGGAGGGAACAGGACTATCTCATTCGATTCAAAGAAACTCAGTCTTTTCCAAACCTCAATCTTTCGAACCGCCGGTTCAGGCAGCGATGTCTGCGCCGAAAGGAGCGCCATCCACTGTCGCGACTACCACTGCATCTGTTTCAACAAAATCATTTGCCACCGACTATGCTTCATCGAAAACAAATCTCCCCACCGAAGTTTCAGACTTCTTTTCTTGCGACAGCATTGCGCAAGACCGGTGCTTCCCATCTCCAAAATTTTCGACGGCCTCATTTCCCAGAGATTTGAAAAAGAGAGCAGAACCCGACCACTTCGTTTCGAGAAACAGCTTAATTTCGGAGCCGTTAATATCTCCTAAGATACCAGCTAGAGCCTGCACAATTATGCCCGTGATCCCTAACATACGGCCACAGACAAACGTGAGCAACTCTCGATTTCCAATTGAGCGCGAAACAACGCCGAAGCCGTGGCTGAAAAGCTCGTTGTCGAATTCTGATTTGATGCTTGGCAGGTAGCCGAAATTTAGAGTCAGTACTAACTTTTTTTTTTCTTTCGTTTCCTTCGTCAATTACCTCCCTCTCCACTCTCAAAGGTTTTGTACCAGGATTTACTCAAGATTTCAGCCCTGACGGAGTTGCAGTGAGTGCAACATCTAGTCTGGGAAAGCATTATCGAACTTTGCCTGAGATAGGGAAGAGGCAATAAATCTACTATTTCTCTGTAGAGAAGACATTAAAATATCATTAAATATGCGATGAAACTACTTTATTTGAGAGTCTTTGATTGCTGAATATATTTGTTCAGCTCGTGATTTAAAATTTTGTTCAATTTGTAACCAACAAAAATGTCCAACAAGTGTTAGCGACAACGCTATTTATTCTGCAACGTACACATTTGTGAACAAGCGCCTTACGCGCAAAGAATTGAAAGGCTCCCATTAACAGGACGGCAATGTAAAACTGCCCTGCTGGAGCACGTTATCCACGTCCTCCTGTGACAACACCAACGTCGGAAAGCCCTCAGAAATTCTCACATACGTTACTTTCCGCTCAAATTCGTTCTTCGCGAAACTGTCAGAAAGAACTCTTCTGGCAAATGAACAAAGTCGGACGATCGCATTGTCCGCGAAAGAATCAATGTCGTTGAAAAGCTGGAACACATGCACCATAGATTCAAACATTTCCAGCTGAATCGGGCTCGATGTAAATATCCTTGTCGCAAATTGAAGGTTCTCGTCACGCATTCGCTCACATTCACCAATTTGTATTAGCACTGGACACAAAGGTGCAGTGTCCGACTCGTTAGCAAATACTGGTGAGACTAGCGGATTTCTTAGGGTGATATTGTCGTTGGCATACTGTCCGGTTAATTTTTCAGGGAAAACTTTTTTGGCAAAATTTTGAAAATATTAACTTACAAATTCAGGCCGGTTTTCATTGATGAGCTTTCCTCGTAATTTGAATGGAATATAATCCCAATGACCGTTAGTTTGCCAGCTGCGGCTAGAGTGTGTAAGATCGAGAACTGGGCTCAAGAGTCCCAAACCGCCAGGCAACCTGAGATTAGCGGACGCCCCAAAATCCCTCAGCCACAAGGCAAGGGCAATGGCCAAGTTTCCACCAGCAGAATCCCCCATTATCACCACGTTTTCGGGTATGTACGCCTTCGTGTTTGAATTTTTTGGAGGGTTCGTCAGGAAGGAATATGCTGATATGACGTCGTGTAAGGCCAGGGGAAACACGTGGTCCGGCGAGAGTCTGTAGTCAATCGCCAGGAGCTTACACTCTGCGAGTTTTGCGATCTTGGTAGTGATCGTTCTGTGGGTCTTTCTCGAGCCAACGATGAAAGCACCGCCGTGCAAGTACAGGATGACCTTGTCAGGATGTTTCCCAGCAGATCCTTCGTGTTGCACCCACTCAGCTTGGATGACTCCGCCCAAGTCTTCCTCGCGCATGTTCTCTATCAAGACGTCTCGCAGACTTGGGATGGATTCCCTTCTGATTTGAGATCCAGCAACGGACGGGGACGGGAGCAAGTTTGACAATGCACCCGCAATCCGGAGTCCATTGGCACTGACGCTTGCGGTATTCGCAGTGCGGAACACGGCGCGGGTGGCCTTGAAGGCGCGTGCAAGCGCGGGGGGCCAGGCGGGATGCGGGGTGAATTCCAGACGCGCGGGATCGGCCGGTGGCCCGGTGCCGGGTGGGCGTGAGGTGGCGGACGAGGACGCCATGAGCCGAAAATCACGACAAATCTGGGGGATCAATTGATCCACCCACCTGATTGGGCGAAGGCGATTGATTGCCAAGAAGCCAAACACTCACTGCCCACACACACATACCCACGGCCATGTCCTTCTCCGATCAAGGCCGTCGCGACTTGGCCTACGTGTTCCGCCGCCTGTTTCGGCCCCGCGCTTGGTCGCGCAAAGGCTCGTCGCGTCGGGTTTCTCCCGAAGACCACGGTGGTTGCACTCTCGGGAAGGCCGGGACCCGCCCGCACTCAAGCTCCGACGACACGCTCAACTCTTCGTCAGATATGCAGCAACGGCAGAAATCGCAGACAGTAACATACGCAACCTTGTTCCAAAGGTGGAAGGAATTTCTGCGCCAGCCGAACGAAACGACAGTTCGGGCGCTTCTGATGGGGCGCTTGCACGCGTATGAAGCCGTTGGCACTGATGGTGGGAAAACTGGAAGCACTCCCCAAGGTGCGTTGGACAGTTCGGCGGGATTGGGCACAGCACGCGGGATAGGTGGGGTCGGCGAGCAACAGCTGCAAGAAGACGTTGAGGAGACAGGCGACGCGATGCGGGAGCTGGAAGAAGTATTATGTGCGGTTGAAGTGCAGATTGTGTTGTAAGCAACGGGGCGTGATCATCGAGTTACGTTCGGCCGGCTGGTTTAAGTTGAGGAACTGTGAATAAATTCGCATCCCGGTCAAGGTTGCAGACATGCGCCACCTGGCCCTCCTCGCAATGGCACTCGTCGTCGCCGCCGCAGTCGCCGCGTCAGTCGTCGCCACGCTTGCTGCCGCCATTTCTTCCACTGCCGCAGCCTCCCGCTCACTCTTAAAGGCTGGTCTAGATCCTCGCGGAAGGCGCGTCTCGTCGTGGGCTGCGGCATGGGTTCTACAAGCGTTCGGCTACGCCGATTGGGCGAGAGGATCCACGATCTCCGTCTTGCGCATGGTGGTGGATCTGCTCGACGCAATCATGGCAGCAACCTCGCAGCAGCATCGCCGTCAGCTTCATCATCATCATAATCATCACAATCAACGACTACAGCATTCTGAATCACTAGCCTCAACGCGCGCGGCATCAGTGGATGCCGTGTTACGCTCCTTGGCGGCTGTCGGGACCGTGTTCTGCGTGATGTTCCTTCTCCTCGTGCCACTCACGATTGCCGCCATCATTACGCACAGCAACGACGACTCCCCAGAAGCTATACGTTCTCGTTCACTGTTTGCAGCTGCCGCCGGCGGCAGCAGTATCAGCAGGAGGTCTGCTGCTGAACACCATGCAGCCGATGCTCGCGCCCGTCTTGCCTTCGCCAGTGCCTTCCATCGCAACCCGCGGGTGCGCCGGTTTGCCCACCATGAATCGTGTGCTATATGCCTTGAGTGCGATGACGATAGCAAGCAGAATCTTGGCGTGATTCGTCAGCGAGAAGAATCAGCAAGTGCCACTGAGGATCACCGTTCACAAGGGAACCGACTGTCACAGTTATATGAGAGTGGAACACGCACTACGCGCAACGAAAAAGGATCCGATGACAGCGGGGGGCTCGATGATCCATCCTTGTGCGACAGCTCTGCAGGAGGCTGGGTGGAAACGGTAAGATGCGGGCACGGCTTCCACGCCACTTGCATCAACAAATGGATCGTAGCTTCGACCCAAGAGCTGTCGTTTTCTTCTTATTCGGCGGCAAGTGCGGTCATGTTGGCGAGATGTCCGATGTGTCAGACGCGCTTCATTTCACCACAGCAAACTGTAACAGTCAGTGAACAGAACCAGTCCATCCTAGCCGTCCCATGAATCTTGTTTGTTTCACGGTCTGATCCCCGTGTTTGTCCTTCTCGTCAACGAATAAAGTCACCATTTGCTGCGAAATCATGCGCTTGGCTCATCCTGGCCGTTCGAGCTGCCGACGGTATGTGAGCTAGAGTCGAGGTCACCCGTGGTGCTTTCTCCGGAAGAACTCGTCGTTGATGAGTTTGAATCATCTTCAGATTCTGAACTGCTGCTGTCTTCTGAAGCGCTACCTTCATTCTCGTCACTTTCACTGTCTGATTGCATATCCAAGGCGATTTTCTCTTTCAGAACTGTCACGTACTCCAAAATTAGTGGATTTCTTGGATCCGATCTGAGAACTGAATGAAATTCAAAACAAGAGAATGCAATGCAATGCAAAAAGACAAACTTTCGGAAGCAACTTGCAACGCATCAGCATACTTCTTGGTTTGTATTTTCACTAAAAACTATTTGTATGTGATTTTTGATGCCTCACAATTAACCCTTGCCGTACCAGTTCATAAAGTGTGTCTTGACAATTTATGTCGACTGAAGTTTGTAAAACTTAGGCGCGACTGTTCTCGAACGCGTTGGGACGGACGCACCTTCATTCAAGGCCCTCCCGGCAGGCACAGGTTCGAGCGAGTCCAGTTCGCGCTGGAGGAATACGCGTTGGGACGCAGCCACGGCACTCGACAGAAACGACGCGTGCGGGAGCGCGGAAGTAGCCGCATTGCCAGCGGCAGCAGCATCTTTGGCCTTGAGCATATTGTTGAGCGAAAAAGATTTGTCATTACGAAGCTCAGCTCCCCGCGCTCAAGCAGCAGCAGCAGCGCCAGCTTATGTTATATCTCTGTTGTTACTATATGTATCCCGTGTCACTTTCGCCGCAGCGAACTGCGTCCGCAGTTCCGATCCTGGCGGGAGCGATTCGACCAGCGCAGCCACGTCGCGGCCGTCTATGTCCCGCAAACCCTGATCAGCACCCGAATCAGCAAGGAAGCGAGCGACATGCGCATGGCCACCCATAACGGCGCGCATAAGCGCCGTTGCACGCAAGCCGCGGGTGGGGACATTGAGGTCCGCGCCGTGCTCAACCAGCATGCGGACAACATCCAGATGGCCCAGGCGCGCGGCGTAGTGCAGTGGCGTGTATCCGGCAGAGTCGAATGCGTTGACGCTGACGCTGCCGCCAGCCAGCAGCCGGCGCACTCTTTCGATGTTGCCGGCGGAGGATGCGCCGTGCAGCGAGCGCGAAAAGTCAAGTTCGTCAAGCGTTTGTGCGGTTGAAGGGTACACCGTGCCCGCAGAGCACTCACAGCCAGAGGAATGCGCGGCAGGGGTGTGTCCACACGTTGCTGACATTAATATCTTCGACAAGTCAATGCGAGGGATCTCATCCTGCTTCAGAGCCAGCAAAAGTCGCACAATCGCATACGCTGCATCAGCGCGCAATAGCGGGCCATCGTTTGTGGCATCTGCCGCACTCATCGCGGATTTGCGAAGCGACACCGGTGGGCAATGAGTGTTTGTACGATGCTGCCAAGAAGAGCGACCAACATCCCGCATCCCGTCACTAGTTACCGTTCCATCTCCCGAAATGCGCCGCATTATTGCCGAGGCTGCTGTTGGTGACGACGTATTCGAGGTGAAGTTTGTTGTCGCTTACTGTCACTGAGTGGTTCCTAGGATGACACTTCTGTGCTCAATTTGGAAGCCCTTGGCGCGTCAATCGCCGGTCAAGAAGCCTCCTTGTTTTGCGTCTCAGGAACCATGTCTAACCAGGTACGACGCGAACATTCTCGAACTGTAAGCCGAGTTAGTTGAGACCCTCACAGCTGGCGATCAGAACTCATCTATCCAGCCCGCCATACTCCGTTCTAGTAGATTCCAGAAGCCATATTTACAATTACGAAGCAAGTGGTGTTGCTCATCACAGCCAAGCCATGTTGCTGGGAGTCGTTCCAGAAGCCCCGTCGCGTTGGTTGACGGTCAAACAGATTGAGCAAAACGCAATCATTGACGAAGATGTACATCTAGCACCAACAAGAGTCATTTGCTTGGAAAATACTTTGAATGGAGAGGTAGATTGCCCTGTTTTCAAAGCAAAAAAAAACAAAAAATTGGCAACTTTGACTGATCTCGCCCTTTTCCCTGCCCGAAAAGATCTTTCCCTTCGAGCATTTAGAGAATATCAGCAAATTTGCGCGGCTTTCAGGAATTAGGCTTCACTTGGACGGAGCACGGCTGTGGAATGCGTCAGCAGCCACAAACATCCCTATATCAGCCTATTGCTCACTGTTTGACACCGTATCTCTTTGTCTTTCAAAAGGTCTCGGCGCTCCAGTAGGATCGCTGTTAGTCGGGGACAGGGCCACAATTAAGCGGGCTAGGCACTTCCGCAAAATGTTTGGTGGCGGCTGGAGGCAGGCAGGATTGCTTGCGGCCGCTGGTTAGGAAGATTTCTCCCCGGCTGAGCTTGAGCTGAAAAGACCGCATATGCAGGAACGTATGCCATTGAGCACCACTTTCCACGCTTGCCCAACGATCACAAGAATGCTTTACGACTATCCCACGGAATGGCACGGCTCGGATTCCCTGCGACGCGTCCCTGCGAAACTAATATGGTATGGTTTGACACAACTAAAGTGGGAGTCACTGCAAGTGAGCTTCAGGTAGCACTTGCCGCGAAGGGTATCAAAATATTGGCGGGGGGCGCCGGGGAATGTCGATGGGTGGTGCACCATCAAGTGTCTGAAGAGGCAGTGGATCTCATTTTGACAGTGGTTGAACAATTCTTGAGTTCAAGACATGATTCTGTCACACTGAAATAAAATTCAGTGCTTGGACTCCCAGGCAACAACTCCAGGATGAGCTTTCACAGCTTGGACAACTCTCTGAATGTTTGGGAAAGGCTCGAGAACATTCTTAGGGATGCCATCTGAAAATAGAGATGAACTTAGCATCGACTGATAATGAAGTGAAAAATACAAACCGTAAGCACCAGCAGAGTAGCTCGTGTTCATTTGGTACGCAAAGAGGTCGCCAATGGTGATTTCATCGCCTGTAGCGTATTTTCCTCCGTGCTTTTCAATAAACTTGTCCAGCGCCCCAAAGAGGACGGGAAGAGTCTTCTGCGCCAGGTCTATGCGCATTTGTAGCTTTTTTTCTGGGTTTTCCTCGGCACCGGAAGGTCTCAAGCTTGCTTCGACATCCTGGCTGTTAATTGGAGATCAATGGAAAGCAATTGCAACGAATTCAAACAAACCATTGCGAGATGACTTGGTCCACAAGGGCCGCCTTTAGCGCGTCATCTGGGTAGAGCTTGAGGGGACCGAACTTCCCGACATAGCGGAGAATGGCCGTGGACTGGGCGATTTCAATAGTATCATCCACGGTTAGAATCGGCAACTGACCGAAGGCCGTAGTCGGCTTCATAGAAGGCCAGACTTCACGGCCAATACGGTTATCTTCGAACGGAATGTTGTTGATGGAAAGTGCGAGACGGATTGGCTTCAATAAAAGTAAAAAATAGTTAAAAAGACGAAGACAGAAGAATCAGCACGGCCGCCGGCAATCCCTAGATTTAACAGTCAAGATAAGGACGAAGGGTACCTCGGCACGGGCCTTGATGTTGAAGTAGGTGACCTTGAGCTTGGGGTAGGACATTTTGGATTACTATTTTGAATCGGAATGTCATTCATTATTCGGACACAGAACAGCAGATTCCACACATTATATTAAATCATCTAGTATAATTCCTTGAGCCACCAAAGTGCCGCAAAATACTCATGTTACGTTCTTCCTGCACTTCTTGTCTCTGTCGCCGCTTCAGGTATATTGCAAACCCAACAATGAAGAGAAGAAAGATGCCCGCTGCAACGCCTCCAAGAATCGCCCCGAGATTCGCTGTAAGGAGATATTACTGGTAAATGTGGTGAATGAAATGAAACTTTACATCCGCTGTCTCCTGAAGACGTGCTAGACGCCACGGGCGTGGTAGTAGTAGCAGTAGATACATTCGAAGATCCGCCACCGGTCTGCACTACACCAAAGGCGGATGTGCAAAGGACCACAGTCCAGGAAGCGTCGGAAACGATACCGGCCTTCTCGGCAATGCTCACACCGCCAAGAAGGTCTCCCATTGCCTGCAGCGAGATGGAGATGTCTCCAATATCGGAGGTGCAGCTTGAGCATTCGTCAACGATTTGTACAGTGACAGCTTCCACGCACTGACAGGAAACTCAGAAATTTTGTAGGGGGTAGAAATTCGGCGCCAAGATAACCAGACACAAGGCAAGCGGCGAATCCTCACCGTGCTACAGGACACTTCAATGCAATCGCCGCATGCTTTTGACGAGAACAGTGATGGCGACAAGGCAGCAAAGTAGTTTCTTGGATCGAATGTGGTTTAAGGATCATAAACTAATGAACGACTCACTGGTTCGTGACGGCCGATCCGCATTTGTTGTTGCCGCCGACGGGTGAGGGATCGGAAGTGGTGTTAGTGCCAAAGTACGAGACGCGCGGAGCCGAATAGGTGCTGCCAACCGCCAGCACCGTCGATGTTGCTGTTGCCGTCGACATTTCTATTTAGAATTATTGCTTTTTTTTTCTGTTTTTTTTTTTTTTTTTTGCTCGGATTTTGATTTGTTCCAACTTGACGAAATGGTTCCCAGGCGAGCAAAGAGTAAGCGCGCGCCTGCGTCGAAGCAGTACAAGATTCGCGCGAAAGTTAACGAGCATGAGCGCAAGAAGCGTCGTGAAGCTCGCAAGAATCCCCTTGACAAGAAGAGTTGGGTCCTTCCATCCGTTTCCGTTTCATCCCTCTTTTGACCCTCACCACCTTCAGGGCTGAAGAAGGATCCCGGCATTCCATCGCTTCTTCCTTTCAAAGATAAGCTTTTGCAGCAGATCGACGATGCCAAAAAGAAGGTCTTTGCAACTCACTATGCACAATGGACACTGAGCGGCAACAAAACAAAAAAAAAAAAAACCAACAAAAAAAACAACAAAAAAACAGGCCGAACTTGCGAAACAACAACTTCGAGATGCAAAAAAAAAGGGGAAACTTTCAGATCGGGAGGCGCTGACAAATTTAGCCAAAGATGCCGCTCGACGATCATCATCTTTCGAATTCCAGAACGATGAATATTCTGCTTCCGGAGTTAGGCAGGCTGCCGAGGCTGCAGCAACAGGACGAAAGGACAATTCAAAAAAAGCGTACTATCGCGAGTTTCGCAAAGTCGTTGAGCAAGCGGATGTCATTCTTGAAGTCTTGGACGCTCGGGACCCAATGGGATGCCGATCGAAAATGATTGAAGAAATGATCATAAATGCTGGAATCAACAAACGAATTATTCTGGTTTTGAACAAAATTGGTAAGATTTCTTTTTTTCAAACCAAATTCACTGCTTACGACTATTGGATCAGACTTGGTGCCTCGTGATGTTGTTGAAAAATGGCTCAAATATTTGCGTAACGAATTCCCAACAATAGCTTTCAAAGCGAGCACCCAGTCTCAACGGACTAATCTTGGCCACAGCGTCATTCCAACGGACAAAGCAAGCACCAATCTTTTGAACTCATCCGAATGTCTCGGAGCTGATACACTGGTGAAATTGCTGAAGAACTACTGCAGGAATAACAGCATTAAAACTTCCATTACTGTTGGGGTGGTTGGGTTCCCGAACGTGGGAAAGTCTTCCGTGATAAACTCGTTGAAGCGCTCAAAGGCTTGCAACGTTGGTGCCACTCCTGGTGTGACGAAAATCGCACAGCAGATTCATTTGGACAAAAACATTAAGCTGCTGGATTGTCCAGGAATTGTGTTCAGTAAAGGAAATCCTGGAGATGATCCTGCAGCTCAGGCTGAAGTGCTTCTTCGGAATTGCGTCAAGGCGGAACTGGTTGACGATCCCATTACTCCAGGTTTGCTTAATATGGCCTTCCCAAAAGGTGGTAGCTAATTAAAAAAAAGTGGAGGTAATCTTGTCGCGATGCACGCCGAAGCAGATCCAGACTCTGTACGAGGTTCCCGCATACACTTCAACTACGGACTTCCTGATTCACGTTTCTCGTATTCGAGGCCGTCTCCGCAAGCACGGCGTGCCTGACATTGAAAACACTGCACGTTCTATTTTACAAGACTGGAATGCTGGTCGCGTTCCGTTTTACACACTTCCACCGGCAGAAACGGCCGAAAACACTCACCACGTCTCAAGCGCAATTGTTACTTCCTGGAGTAAAGAGTTTGAACTTCCGCAAGTGGTGGATGTGGAAGGCGACGAGCTCGCACGAGCATGTGCCACCCGCGACGCGTTGGGCCGAATGTATCTTGTAAAGAGTGGAGCAGTTGTGGAAGGAGATGTCGAAGGAGCAGACGCCGAGGAAAGCATGTCGGAAGATGAAGAAGAGGACGAGAGCGACGAAATGGAAGGCAGTGATCTTGAAGATAGCGAAGACGAAGGAGATTGGGAAGAGGACGATGAAATGGAGGAGGACTCGACTACAGCGAATGAGCCCGCCCCGCCACTCAGCAAACCGTCAGCGCCGCCGATAGCCCTTGATATAAACAGGCTCAATGCAATTGCCAAAACGAAAAAAGGAAACAAGCAGAAGGGAGGAAATGTCAGCAACACCAGAAGCGAACCTGTGCTGGACGTGGCCGAGCAATTGTTGAATCCGCGAACAAATCAAAACCAGAAGAAAGCATTGAAAGCAAAGAAAAAGGCAGAAAGGCGATTGGGAAATTTTGCGAGTGTATCAGCCGATGCCTACGACTTTGATGAGCATTTTGCAGCGCTTCCTGGCGGGGACGAGGACATGGACGAGGAGTGAGCACGCAAATCGTCTGAAGAAGCTTCATTTGTTTTCATGGCGAGAGGTTGAAGTTTCAACCAATATCAAATAAACTTGTTTGGCGCTTTCAAAAAATAGGATAACATGGCCTTCATTAAGCAGAACTCTCCTGATCATTTGTGCTGCTTGTTGCAGAAAGTTCGCCGAATCTCCAGCTGTGTCCACTCTCCATACCCCCATACCACCAGTCACTGATTAGTTCAGATTTATCTTCTCCAGCAGCTCCAGCAGCAACTACGAATGGTGCAAAGTGTTCTGGAGCTGGGTGAGCCGTCCGATATGTTGGTCTTTTGAACAGGCTTAGAACGGCAGCCTTGCGCTCGCTAATTGGTGCCGCAGCAGCATCAACCATGCCGCCGACAAAGTCTTCCGCCCAGGGCACCAAAGGATCAGTGTACTTGCCACTTAAAAATATTTCCCTTTGAAGCATTAAGTTATGGGTCCCATAGCCAGCTCCGATGATCGCTACTCCTTCGTCTCGAAGTGGTTGTAATGCCACGCCCAAATTGAAGTAGTCTGTGGGGTTGTTTGTGATAGGCAGTGAGACAACTACGACGGGAATTTCCTGCTTTGGTGCTCTGAAAAAGTACAACGTCAGAACCTTAGGAAATTCGTCCAAAACAAAACGAGTACATACAGGTACATCAGCGGAGTGAAAACACCATGATCAATGCCGCGCTTAGTTTCCGGTTCTACTGTGAAGCCAGCATTCTTCAACAAGCGGATCGCGGCAGCCGCGACCTCCGGTGAGCCTTTGGCGGGATAGTTGACGTCGTAGAAGTGTTTTGGGAACCCGTAGTAATCGTACACCATGGAGTGACTAGTCGACGTAGTAACTTTCAAGCCGTTGGACGTCTCCCAATGGGCAGCGACGAACAAGAACGCCTTGGGGGGTTCTTTTGCGCCCAGGAGTTCTTTACCAAGTTTTGTAAGGAACTGTGGGCCACGGTGTGTGCTGTCGACGATCCAGAGAGGACTGCCGTGTGCGATGAAGTGCACTGGTTGTCGCATTTGCTGAAACTTGGGATAAACTTGGGTGCTTTGTTCTGGCGCATTTTCCATAATAAATTCCAACAATTCGAAATCAAAATTTTATCGCAAAAATTCGAAATCAGAACGTCCGAACCCATGTCATTGCAGCGCAAACGACCAGTTTTATGATTGTTGCGCTTTCACAGGAATGAAACCGAGTGAATAATTGTGGGCGAATGAAAGGATAAATCACACGAATATAAAGAACAAGATTTTATTAGAAAATTGTATCTGCAAATCCGATAATGTGGCATAAGGTGGCGAATGGAAAATGCGCTGTGCAAGGAGCGAAACACCAAACAAAGAGACAAAAAAGGAGGAAAAAAAAAAAAAAAAAAAAGGAATCGAAACAAAAATTAGAAACCAAATGATGTCGGCCTCGATGTTGTTGGCGCGCCGAGCGCACGCCGCAATGCGCCGCACAACCGTTTCCCTCGCAACCGGCATCACCCGATCCAGCCCTGCCGCGATCTGTTTGGCACCAGTCTTGGTCCCCAGTCGCGGAGTGAGCAACGTGTCCGCCCGCCCGTACGTCGAAGACGTCAGTGAAAAGGAGACTATTGTGAAGTTGTGAGTCGTGCGACGAGCATCGCAGTTTTTGCCTCCCTGGGCATTCGTTCAAAAGTTTGTTCCCTATAGGCTCTACAACATCGGATCGAAGAAGGAGGTCGAGCAGTACTTGACGTCATTCTCTTCTGTCCAGTCGCATCAGTTTGCCGTGATCAAGGTGTCCTTTCGCTTCCATGCTTCCTCTTGTTACTGGAGAATGTGAATATTCACGACTGGTTTGCAGGTCGGCGGTGCTGTTTTGACCGATTCGCTGGACGCGCTCGCGTCCTCTTTGACTTTCTTGAATCGGGTTGGCTTATATCCGATCGTTGTTCACGGCGCCGGGCCCCAGCTCAATCAGCTTCTCGATGATGCTAAAATTGAGCCCGAGTACATTGATGGCATCAGAATCACCGACGGAAGAACTTTGACGATTGCCAGGAAAGTTTTTGCAGAAGAGAATTTGAAACTTGTCGAGGCTCTCGAACGCCTAGGAACGAAGGCAAGGCCCATAAATGGGGGTGTTTTTACCGCTGACTACCTGGACAAAGACAAGTAACGAACTGGTTTGCACTTTTTTATCTTATCACTTCCTATTTAGATACAAGCTCGTGGGGAAAATCACGCATGTCAACAAGTCTCTTATTGAGTCTAGCATACGCGCCGGCGCGCTTCCTATTCTTACGTCTCTTGCTGAAACGCCTGATGGGCAGATCTTGAACGTGAATGCCGATATTGCGGCAGGGGAACTTGCAAGTGTTTTGGAGCCCCTCAAAATCGTATATTTGAATGAAAAGGGTGGTCTTTTCCACGGCGTTACCAAGAAAAGAATCGATGTGATCAACTTGGACGAGGTGGTTTTTTTTGTTTTTTTTGTTTTTTTTTGTGATCTGTTTCAGATTTTTGTTTCTCATCGACGCATTCTCATCATCCCTTCTTCGCAGGAATATGAGGATCTTATGAAAGAGGAATGGGTCAAATATGGAACAAAGCTAAAAATCCGGGAGATTCACGACTTGCTGATGAGACTTCCAAGGACGTCGTCTGTCTCGATTATTTCCGCCGACCACTTGCACAAAGAACTCTTCACACATAGCGGTGCCGGAACCCTTATCAGGAGGGGACACCGTATTTTCAAACATAGTGGACAAAATTGTTTGTCGAATGTGGACGTTGACAAGCTTCGTTCTTTGTTAAGCGACAACGACCCAACCATTGTTGGTGGAAGCACGAGTGTTGCCAGCTATCTCAAATCGCTTGAATCGAACAATGCCGTGATCTACGGCGACAACGGGTACGATATATTCGCCAGTGTACTGCCTGCCAAAGAAGGATCCGAAGAACCAAGCTTTGTCGAGAAGTTCGTCAGCACCAAAGAAGCAGGGCTCAATAACGTAACGGACAATTTATGGACAGTTTTGCAAAAGGATTTCAAGAGCCTTGCGTGGATCGTTCCAAAGAGCGACGTCAATCTGTCGTGGTACTTTGAAAAAGCTGATGGATCTTTCACGCAAAACGATAAAGTACTCTTTTGGTCTGGGGTAACGAATCTGGATGTTATCCAGAAGCTTATGGCGAAAATGACACCTGCCAGTGTTGCTGGTTCGGCAACGGCCACAGCAGCGAAGTCCTCTGGTGCTCGCAGTTTTTCCACGTCAGCACGGATTTTCGGTCAGCAAATGCGCGGTTATTCGACAAAAGCTACCCAGAGAGTGGGTATCATTGGAGCTCGTGGTTACACAGGCCAGGAACTGATCAAGCTGATCAATAGCCATCCTTCCCTGGAATTGTCGCACGTATCATCTCGTGAATTGGCAGGAAAGCCAGTTGCTGAGTACACCCGCAGCACCGTTACCTACTCCAACTTGAGCCCAAAGGATCTGCCGGCGCAATCTGACGTGGATGCATGGGTTCTCGCGCTGCCGAACAAGATTTGCAAGCCTTTTGTGGATGCGCTCGAGGATGCCAAGAGCAATGCTGTAGTTGTTGATTTGAGCGCTGATTTTCGATTCACTGATTCATGGACCTACGGGTTGCCAGAGCTTTATGGTTCTCGTGAGAAGGTGCGTCATTCGAAAAGGATTTCAAATCCTGGATGCTACGCAACTGGGTCACAAGTTGCAATTGCTCCGCTAGTGGCTTCTGGCTTGGTTGCACCTGGAATGTCCGGAGTGACCGTTTTTGGAGGTTTGTGATTCAACTCATTATTCGCGGCAGTTGAAATTCTTTCAGTGAGCGGATATAGTGGTGCAGGAACAACGCCATCGCCAAAAAATGACGTTAGTCTCCTCAACAACAATTTGATGCCATACGCGCTCACGGGCCACATTCACGAAAGAGAAATTTCTCATCAACTTTCAAGGTCTAATGGGACTGATGTGAAAATCGGCTTCATTCCCCATGTTGGCCAATTCTTCCGTGGAATTTCGCTGACCGTCTCAATCCCTGTGACATCTGTAGTTAAGCCTGAGGATGTTCGAGCACTTTACGAGAAACAATATGCTGGTGAGAAGCTCATCAAGGTTTTGAAAGTCGGAGAGATTCCTGAGGTTCGGGACATCCAAAACAAGCACGGCGTCATTGTTGGTGGATTTGCAGTTAGTAGCTCTGGCGACCGAGTGGTGGTTGTTGCAACGATCGATAATTTGCTGAAGGGAGCTGCCACCCAGGCCCTGCAGAACATGAACTTGGCATTGGGGATTGAAGAATACGCGGGTATTCCCACGTTTTGAGTTTCCGCCATTTTTATTCTGTTGAGTCGATTTCAGTTTCTCTGCTGGATTCTCTGGTTATTTTCATTTTTTTTTTTTTTTGTTTTTTTTGTTTGGTTTTTTTTTTCTTTTTGTTTTGTTTTCGTTCTGCGCGCTTTTCGCGGAATATTATGAATGACAGGGGAAGGAAGAAAGGATGATAGGCCGTTTGGTTTTTCTTTCTGCTTTTGTTTATTTTTCCGTTTTACTTCGGTCGAGGTTCTTTACCGCGTCAAGCAAGGATGGTTTCTTCACCGACTCGCTTCTTTCGGCTGGATTAACAACAACGGCAGGAACTGGAGCCGCATTCGGCATGGACCCGAAACCAGCAAGCAGGCTCCCCAAAACGCCAGCGCTGCCGCCGTTTTGCTGCAGCTGTTGGGATTTCAAAGCCCTAACAGTTTCATCGTTCAGAACGCCCATCTCTTTAAGACGGTTCACAATTTGGGTGATGGGGCCGACAATCTCCTTGTCCATCATGATTCGCAGCAGCTCCATGGAGCTTGGTTTCCTTGTGGGGTTGGACGGATCGATAATACCGCGAGCGACAAGCTTGGTGCTCAGATCCACGCATAGCGATGCGAGACGCGGGTCGGACTGTAGGGTGGCGAATATACGCTTGGCAACCAAGTCGAGTTGAGGGTTTTGGTTGTTTGAGCCCGACGTGAGCGAACGGATCCGGCTGGCTTCGACGCGGGTGCGGCCCGGCGCAACGCTGAGCACCGCAGGCGAGGGCGTCGCCAGAGGTGAGGACGAAACCAGCACACTCCGCCGAAGCAGCTGCGGCAGAGGCAGATGCGCCCGCACTTGCATCCCCGGAACAAAAAACGATTTGATATCTGTCCTCTGCGCGCAGTTAGCTGCACGCAACCTTCACGACGAGGAAACCACGAGAAGAAAGGCAGTTGGGATATCCGAGATGCTGATCACAGTCCTTTCCCGCCGGCCACGAAGGGGATGCTTCAAGAGATATAATAGATTGCAAGTTGAGAAACGTCCCACGCAGAGTTTGTCCAAAAAGATGAACTTCGGCCCGCTCGTCGCGGAGCTGTTTGCGCGGCGTTCTGCGGCGGCGCAGGGAACGGCAGCGCCGCCCGTCCAATCCGCCGCCGCTGTCGCCGCACCGACAAGCCAGACAGGCCCACCGCCGTACCGCGTGTGGGAGGCCGCCGCCTTCGCGCCGCTCGCCGACCACATCCACGCGAGCCTGTTCAAAAAGCAAGGCCCGCCTCTCAAGTCCCTCGACGCGCTCATTGCCGCTTTCGTCAAATCCATCGACAGAGACCGCTCCAGCGCCTCGCCCTGCGTGCGCTGGCCCGCGCCGGGCCCGCCCGCGAGCGCCGCCGGGCCCGGCAAGGCCAAGCCGACTGTGCTGCCCATCGCGAATGCGCCAGTCGTCCCCGAATCCCCCGCCCTCGAGCCGCTGCGGCCGCATTTTTTCCAACTCGTAGCGCCCGTCGCTGTAGTTCCACGCAATACCCCACACCCGCCAGGCCTTGGTCCGTACACCGTTGGTGTCGAAAAGGTTGTTGTTGCAAAACGAACCATTCAGAAAGGTCGCGTTCTGGGTGTCATGGAAGGGACAGTCCATTTTGACGAAATTTTCGAATCTACGTTGACCCTCAAAACAAAGTTCGAACGTGAATCGAGGGTGATTATATTCTATTTATTTTTCCCATTGAACCATTCGTTAATCTTGCTGTCGCTTCTTTCAATGCAGACCTTTCTGCTCAAAACACTCCAGAAAGATGTCTTGGTCGACACAGAACCCGCCATCAGCAAGAGCTTTCCTGACAAGTCAAGAAACGTGATACTGGAGACGGATCCCACGTCAGGTTTCTATTCATGGGTGTCCGAAATCAACGACGTCGCAGTCTTCCGCGAAGAAGAGCCGCTGCCCATACTCGCTGCCATCAACAGTAACGATGACTGCGCCGCGCTGCGACAGAATGCGTTTTATTGCTCATTGTGCGAATGCGATTTACCCGCCAAGCTTTTCTTTGAGCGCCAACAGCGAGAATCGCGTGACGCGGTGCGCGTTTGCAATCTACATGGGTTTCGGAACGCTTCCAAAATGCGTCGCGCGAATATCGAGCGAGTGGAGATCGATATTATGGGCTGGCCCTGGGTCTTCATTGTTGCTCGCGAAACAATCAAAAAAGGACAGGAGTTACTGATGAATTATGGGGACGATTGGGATGTTCAATGGTAAATTGAGTTTTTTTTTTTTTTTTTTACTTCTTGAACTTCACACACATATTTGTTGGACAGGACTTCACGAGAAAACTACAAAATATATGACTCTTTGTTGCTCCCGTTGCAAAAAATGAGCGAAAGGATTCTTCCTCACAAAGACAAGACGCTATCGATTGATTGGGACCAGCTGATAGCCAAAGCAGAGTCAGACCCGGTTGGCTCAAGCGAGTATCTCCAAAAGTCGCTGAAACCGCTGTCAGATGCATGCGCGTTAACTTCTGCGACTTTTGTTTTGATGGCGGCCCTGCAAACGAACGATATCAACACTTATGAGCTGGGTGAAAACATGCGGAAAGACGTGGTCGAAGATGATCTGAGTCTTGTGGATCCTGTCGACTGGAAAGTGGTTAATGGCTTAAGTGGTGCCGATGACGAAATGCGGGACAGCAACGGGAAGCATGAATATTTGGAGTTGGTAAAGCATGGTGAGCTGTCATTCTTTGAATGATAGGTACTCAACAGTGACTCAGACCTTGTTTCTGTGTCAACAACCCATGAAAAGCCTCAAGTACTTGTAGATAAATCTCTCCTTCGACGCCCAAAATTCTAAGAGCTTGAGTTGTGAAGGGGGCTGCAAAGGATATGTCATTGAGTGAACGACTTTCCCGCATTGAATCTTAGTTTATTTGCGGAAATCAGCCCACCGATTTCGTTTGTCATCGATGTTGATATTCCAATTAAATATGCTTGCCTCAGAGGTTTATCGCTTTTTGCCCATAGGCACATCATTGTCACTGGTCCTCCACACAGTACGCTGCTGCCCCACACCCACGTGCAACTCCACCAGCGCCACCACCATCGACGTCCCTTTTCTCCTGTATGTGCGGGAATGGTGACACACTTGCGGCCAGGCGTGGCACACACCAGCTTGCCGCAGTTGCCGGCAGTCCATGGGCGGGCCATGCTGATGCGGCGTCACTCTCGTCTTCTGTCACATCTGCCTGATCGTCGTCGGCAGCTTCGCCGTCGTGGAACTCGGAGCCTCCTCCCTGCCGGCAAGGCGCCACGGCGGAATTTGTGGAGGCGAATGTAGGCAGTATATGGGGCCGTGAGCTTAGCGGAGGAAGGTGTTGCGAGCCTTGGGTGAGATGGTGGTGCAGGCCGTAGCTGCTGAAATGACTTAGTGGTGGATGCTGCTGGTGGTGCTGGTGCTGGTGCTGGTGCTGTTGCTGAAGGAGGTACTGCTGGTGTTGTTGTTCTTGTTGCTGTTGTTGATGTTGTTGTTGATGTTGTTGTTGTTGGTGTTGCTGATGGTGGTATTGTTGTTGCTGTTGGTGCGTGGAATGGTCGTCGAAAAGAGATGGCTCAGGTCGGATGGCCCGCGCGTCTGTTGTTGCAACAGAAAGTGGTTGCCTTTCCACCGCGATCGCCCGTGATTTCTTCCGTTTCGCGCTGGACGTCGCGCCGCGCCGCGGCGTGTACTTGTATCCGGGATACTTGATCATGTGTTGGATTTTCTAACCAACGCGCAAAATCGTGAGCTCATAAGCGAGGAGTAGGATATAAACCGCTTGCCACAATGAGATATTTACCTCCTCATCCGCTTTGGCAGCGTACTGCTGGCGCACCTCAGGAGTCTCGCCGCGCCACATATCGGCAACCACCTTCGAAATGGTGTTGTTGTGTAGTGCCTTCTGCCCCCTGTACTGCGCCAATATTTCCGCCTGCTTCTCGCGTCTGTAAATCATGAATGAATTGGACTGCACAGAAGTAGTAAGTGTTTGTTCGTCATAAGTATATATTGATATATTGATATTGATTGTCGGGGAGGTTTTTTTTTTGTTTTTTTTTTTTCGGCGAAAAAAAAAAATATAAATGAATTCGGACATTTTTTTTTTCAAACCCCAGAAAAAATATCTCTCTCGTTGAACGTACCGGACGTGGCGTGTGGTCGTAGGGCGCACGTGACCTTTTTTTTTGCGGCGCAGCTGCGGACGGCGGCGAAAATCGGGGCCAAACGTTATCGTCATCTGCATCAACACGCGGTGGGAAATAGCAGGCAATCGGGTGCGCCTCTGGCGGCGCAAACGCCTGATCTGCAGCCGCAGCAGCGGTCGACTCTGCAACGGGCGGAAGCGCCGACTGCTCTGCGTCCGCCAGGGTGCCAGTATGCTGGTGGTAATGGCCGCTGCTGCACAGCAGCCGCTTGCCGGCCTCGATCAGGTTTTGCACTTGTTTCTTGTAGTCCAGCGCGCGAAACGACGCGTTATTGTTGTGCTGCTGTTGCTGCGCCTCGCGCGCGCTGAGTTCGTGAGGGTCATCGGCCGCTGCATGGATCATTTTGCTTGTCAACCTGTTTTGTTATTGTTTTGTCTTTGTTTTGTTTGTTCGAATTTTTTTTTTGCCAATGCAGTTAGTTGATTTTAAACAGCCAATAATCGCCATGTTCACATCCGCGCGGTCTGGTCGGGGACTCGCCTCAACATCTCTACTTGTTGCAAATCGGAAAACTTCGGTTCGCTAGTAAAAATATTTAAACTCCCGACCTACCTGTCACTTCAAGTTCTGTCGATAAAGGAAACAATTCTGTGGCGCATTTATTGAACACCAGACAAGAGGAAAAAAATACACATAACACCATTAAAACAAGACGAACAAGCAAACAAACAGAAAAACACCCATTTCAGCGCTTTTGGACAAAAGACCTGGGAAATATTCCTTCACGACCATTAATGCGACCACGGCCCCAATTTGTGTCAACTTCAAGAAGGAAAAGAACGGTTCCGATTAAGATTGATTGATATTGCAAATACAGAGACAAATTACCATCTCCAATGTACTCGATGGTATCACCGCGCTGAAATTCGAGGTCACCGGGCTGCTGCGCGACAAAGTCCTCGATGGCGGTGTACAAAGGACCAGAATTGCCGACGGTTAATTTGCGACCCATCACACTGATAGAGTGGCCCTGGCCGCCGCCGCCGAGTCTGCTGGGGTCGACAGTCGGGGCGGCAATGGCACGCACGTCGCGGCCACGAGCAGCGCCCTCAGGGTCGGTGCGGTCGAAGAGCAGGGCCTGGACGAGGATATCTGGATGGTGGGTGCGACGCGGAAGTGCAGGCAATGGTCAATGAGTGGCACTGGGCGGCACACACACACACACACACACGCACGCACCGAACGAGTAAGTGGTGATCCACTGGTTGGTGTGCAGCGACTCGAGGTGCCGCACGATGGTGTCGAACATGTCGTCGCGGAACGCCTTTTCCCCGCGTGACAGCTGCATTTTGTTGTTTGCTTTTCTTATTTGATTTTGTTGTTTTCCCTTTTCCCTTCTCCTCTTGTCTTTCCCCTGTGCGGCTGTGGAGTTGCCTTCACTGCAATGCTCTGCTCTGCACGCCCTCGAGTGGTGTCTGACGGATGTATGCGGAATGCGTGCATTCCCCATCCCCTTCCCCTCCATCGACACGCTCTCCCCTCCCTTCCACTCACGCCGTGCTTAATTACTCCATGCGTCCGACGCGCCCCTCTGTTTGGTGGGTGCCGTGTCCTCTGGCCTTGCGAGTCCAGACACACTGGCCATATGTAACAGCCTCTGCCGTCGTGACCCTACGTTATCGTTTTGTCAGTGTCCGGCCCGCGGCGCATTCCGCCCGGCTTGCCGGCGACCCAGATGCGAAAACTTTTCTTTCGTGCTTGCGGCTTTTATTGTTCAACCAATGAGGCCCATTGTCCGTGGGTTTGGGAATAGAAAAAAATAACACTTGTAAATGCCCGCAGAGACAATGAGGAAGAACAGGTCGAGAATGGAGAGGACAGCGGGGAAGGCAAGAGGAATAAAAGACACATTTTAGAACGACATGTGGGTCGCTTTGAGTTTGAGAACTGCCCCGCTGAACTTTTCGCGTCTTTCTTGGTCCCGGATTTCGAGTTTGCTCATCAGCGCATCCGTCGATAGTCTAAGCAGCATGCGGCCTGTTATTCCATGCTCTGTGCCCAGAATGCGTTAATAAACAGTAGCTAAACACCAAAAATGATAAAAGGCAACATACCGTGTACCAAACGGTCCGTGTTCAAATCTTCGCCGCCGTTCCAAAATATCCAGCTTGCAGTCTGTGCTACGGACCATTTCAGCGGGTTTTGGTGGAGCTTGAGCATCTCCACAGGCTTCCCTCGCTCGCCGCCCGCCCTGGCCGCGACATATCTACCACGGCCAGGCGGCGGAGGTGCAAGCAAGTCCCGTTTCATAGGCGCTTTCTTTGCCATCCACGGAAAGACCACTCTGGTTGTTCCATTCGTACCATCATTTCCAGTCGGTGATCCGACCCCCGTTGTCGACTCCGCCGTCCCAATACCGGTAAAGAAGCTGCCGCGCCGCGCAAAAAAGTCTGATCCGGCGAAATCCATGTTGATCTGGTATGTCTTTGGATCGCTCTCAGTCGTTAACTGCCGCGCCTGTCGATCCCATAGCAAGCCGCGACTACGAATGCTGTTGTTGCTGATGCTGCGTCGCCGGCGAATGCAGATAAAAACAAAGGTAGCAAGACCGCAGGCAGCCAGTATGCCCACCACAAGGACGATGATCAATGGCAAGGGTGTCCCCGAAGATGAATTTGTTCCGCCAGCGCTTGATGCACCGGTCATTGCTATGTTTACCGATACATATAGTACGGATGATGTTGGAAGTGATGTCTGTGTGGATGCTGCAGTGGTTGTTGTGAGATGCGAAGCTGTTGCTGGAGCCATTTTGATAACGTTTGACTTTGCACCAAACAACAGAAAGATTAATAAAAAAATAATATAAATAATAAAGAAGGAAAAATATGTCCGCGACAGGAGGCCCAGGCTTTAAGTCGGGGACAAACGCAGTCTCCACACGTGCACAACAAACTAAGCAGCAGAAACCGCATGCATCCTCATCTTCACACGCGCATAATCCCAACGAACACACCTTGTCCGCAGACCAAAAGCAAGAGATCAGAGAAGCCTTCGACTTATTTGATACAGATGGCTCTGGTACGATTGACGTAAAAGAGCTGAAGGTTTGCATTTCGCTCCCCCTTGCTTCCATCTTCCCTGTACTTTTTATTCTTTTGTTTTTACCGCGCATTTCCCTTCCCGTTCTCTGCGAATTAAATGGGCCGAATTTTTCACGGCTGCAATATACGCGTATTTTCCCATTTACCATCTGTTTTTTGACAGGTTGCGATGAGAGCACTCGGCTTTGAGCCAAAGAAGGAAGAAATCAAAAAAATGATTGATGGAATCGACAAGTCGGGCTCAGGGACAATCGACTTTAACGAATTTTTAGCGCTGATGACAGCAAAGATGGTGAATTGCAATTGTTTTTGTTATTTCTGTAGTTATTGCATCCTTTTTCTGAAGTCAAACGTGGACGACAGGCCGAGAAGGACTCCCGCGAAGAAATCCGCAAAGCGTTTCGACTGTTTGACGATGACGAGACGGGGCGCATCACGTTCAAGAATCTGAAGCGGGTGGCGAAGGAGCTTGGCGAGAATCTAACGGACGAGGAGCTCCAGGAGATGATTGACGAGGCAGACCGCGACGGCGATGGCGAGATCAACGAAGACGAGTTTTTCAGAATCATGCGCAAGACGGGGATGTACTGAGATTGAGATGGGGCAGTTTAGTTTTGCGTTTCGTCTGTGATATTCCCCCAATCCCATCATCAAACCATTCCGTCCCGCATGGCGTCGCAGCAGTCGCCGTCCTCATCGGCATCCTCCATCGAGATCCTGCGCGCATCCATCTCGCTTGCCGCAGCCCGCTACCGCGAGTTCGACGCTCGGAAGGAGGACCGCCTCGTGCACTCGCGGCTTGCCCGCTCCCGCCCGCAGTCGCTGCTCGTCCTGACCGCATTCCTGCTCACCGCGGGGTCTGTCACTGCCCTCGCCAATATCGGCACAGGCGGCGCTGTTCTGACGGGCGCATACGCAACCTACGTGCAGACTGTGTGCAATTTCACATTCGCCATACTCGGAAGTCTGCTGGCGGCTCCAGTGGTCAACCTTCTCGGATCCCGGGTCGTCGCAGTGTTTGCCGCAATCTCCGCTACCGCCGAACTTGGTTCTCAGACCTACCTTGTCAATGCCATTTCGAGGAGCTCTCTTAAACTGGGAAATGGGCGCTTCGCCGTCTTCGCCTCTGCTCTGTGGGCACTTGCATACCCGATGCTTCTTACCGCTGTTGCATCCATTGTGCTGACGTACCCTCCCGAGTATCGCCGCGGTTCTGCCATTGCGGTTGCCGCAGTCATCATATTCTTGCCAAACCTCCTGGACGCTATCCTCAACGTCGTTCTCGCTTTCCTGAACTTCTCAGTCTCGGAACCTCCACAATACGCGCATGTTGTTTGCACGTTGATCGCTTTGATCGGCATGGTCCCTGCGGCTTTTTTGTTAAAGCCGCACAATGTGATCATATCTGGCGAAACTGTTGCTGGCAACAATGCAGAACCCACTTTCATGGGAGAGTATGTTTATATGCGGCAAACTTACGACAGTCGGAGCTCGTGGTTGATGGTGAAAAATTCAATTTCCCCTCGCCGAAAAAAAGAAGAAATTTTTGATTTAAAAACAATAGGCCACAGTCATTATTCTCATGGCTTACTACGGCGGTTCGGTAGTGGCTCTCGACACGGTGTCCTTGAATAGCTCTACGGCCTCATCTGTTACTGCTATGACACTTTCTTTGCTTATTGTAAGTGTTTTTTCAACCAATTCATTCGCTCAACTTTTTTTGCGTGTCGCCAGTACATATGCCTGTATCTTCTTGGAGTTTGGCTGATTTCCGCAACGTTTCTCGATAATCAATCGCATCCTCGACAGCGTCGTGCCCGCATGACAAGTGCCGTGCTGATTATCGGCTACATCATCGTGCTGTTGGCGACGTTCGTGTCCGCATTCACAGTTTACGGCGCGTATGGAATATACGGCATCTTTGACGGATTCGTTCACGCATTTTACGCATGGCTCATCTCATGCGTAACAAACTCGCCCGCCCGCCAAGCACGCACGATCGGATTCCTCTGCGTCGTATACTACGTCGTCCGGACTCTGCGGTACATCCTCGTCTCGTACCTTCCGGACGCGCCCAGCTACGACGCGAAGGTCACGATCGCGTGCGTGCTGCTCGTGCTGATCATGCTGGGCGCCGTCAACTTCTACTGCGTCGCCGACACGTGCGCCGAAGGCCCCGAGGCGGCCGTGTCCAACGACTCGGCCCCGGCGCCCGTTCTCGCCGTGCTGCGCCGCGTGCGCAAGCGATCGCCGAATGCCGTGCTGCCCGTCCGCGCCGACGTGTCGACGGCCGACGACTCCACGCCCCAGCCGGGCGCGCTCGGGCCTGCTGCGAAAATGAAGGCCAGCGTCGTTACCTTTGATGTCGAGCATGCCGACGACACCACCACAAGCGATTCGCCCGCCAAATTCTCCCAGTACTCGTTCCAGCAATAGATGCCTGTGTTCTTTTACAACTAACTGTCCATGGGCGATTGGGCGTGGAGTCCGGTTACAAGTTTTTGTTTTTATGTTTTTGATTTACTTTTGCTTCTTTTCATTTTCTCATTCTTTTTGTTGTTCTTTGTTCTGGTATTAGAGTTGGTGAAGCTGTTTACAATGTACCCATTTTCTCTCTCTTCGTTTCAGTCGGATCTTAACCAAGTTACTAAATGAAAAAAATTAGGTTGATATTTGCAAAACAAACAATAGACTTGGAGTCAAAATTTAAACCATTCGTTTTTATTTTTCAACTTTCCTGTGATAACAGAATGCGACAATTTTGCATCAAAGCATTAAAAAGGGAGGGATCCAGCTTAGTCAACATCCTCCATTGTGGAAGCAGCTGCGTCAGCTTCTTCCAGTGCCGGCATATCATCGGCAACGGTGGTTTCAACAGGTGCCTCTTCTTCATCAATCGACAGACCGAGCTTAATCATACGGTGAATGCGGCCAGCGAATCCTGATGGGTCTTCGAGAGAAAAGCCAGATGACAACAGAGCGGTTTCAAACAGCAGGTAAGTCAAGTCCTTGATAGTCTTGTCGTTCTTGTCAGCGGCAACCTTCTCTTTCAGAGACTTCACAATGCTGTGTGATGGGTTGAGTTCCAGAGTCTTCTTCGACGCCATGTACGACTGCATCGACGAGTCACGCAATGCTTGTGCCTTCATGATACGTTCCATGTTCGCTGACCATCCGAATTGTCCAGTAACCAACACGCACGGGGAGTTGAGGATACGGTTGGAGAGCACGACCTTTTCGACTTTGTCACCCAGAATCTCCTTGATTTGCTTGGTAAGGTCTTCGAATTGAGCCTTCTGTTCCTCCAGAGCCTTCTTCTCGTCTTCGTCCTCCTCCAATTCAAGGCCTTCCTTTGTGGCGGACATAAGCTTCTTGCCGTCAAACTCCTTGAGTTGCTGGACGCAGTATTCATCAATTGGGTCAACCATGTAGAGAACCTCGAAGCCCTTCTTCTTCAACACTTCCAGGAACGGCGAGTTCTCGACTGCGGCACGAGACTCTCCTGTGATGTAGTAGATGTTCTTCTGCTTCTCAGGCATACGGGTGATGTAGTCTTTCAGGGAAGTAATTTCTTCGCCCGACTTGGTTGAGTGGAATCTCAGTAGTTCGGCGATCTTGTTGCGGTTCGTGGAGTCCTCGTGCACTCCAAGCTTCAAGTTCTTGCTAAAGGCCTCGTAGAACTTGTTGAAGTTCTCCTTGTCCTCAGAAATCTCCGCAAACATCTCCAAGACCTTCTTGACGATGTTTTTGCGAATTACCTTCAGGATCTTGTTCTGCTGGAGCATTTCACGGGAAATGTTCAGCGGCAAGTCCTCGGAGTCAACAATACCCTTGACGAAAGACAGCCACTCGGGAATCAGCTCTTCACAGTCGTCCATGATGAAGACACGCTTCACGTACAGCTTGATGTTGTTGCGCTTTTTCTTCTGCTCAAACATGTCGAACGGAGCGCGGCGGGGGACATACAAAATGGCGCGGAACTCCAACTGTCCTTCAACAGAGAAGTGCTTGACAGCCAGGTGGTCTTCCCAGTCATTCGTCAACGCTTTGTAGAACGCACCGTATTCCTCGTTGGTTATGTCATCCGGGTTGCGGGTCCACAATGGCTTGGTTTTGTTGAGCTCCTCAGTCTCGGTCTTGATTTCTTTGACGGTCTTCTTCTTCTTGGTCTTGTCTTCGTCGTCCTCGATTTCCTCGATCTTCGGGTTTTCTTCAGCATCGTCTTGCTTGGCCTCTTCTTCTTCCTCGACTTCTTTCTCGACTTCCTTCGTCACCACAAGTTGGATGGGGTAGCCGATGAATTCGGAGTGCTTCTTCACAATTTCCTTAATCTTCTTCTCTTCCAGGTATTCCAATTGGTCTTCCTTCATGTGCAAGCGGATAATTGTTCCGCGGCCAATAGGCTCGTTGACGTTGTCCTGAGCAATAGTGAAAGATCCACCTGCGGCAGACTCCCAAATGTACTGAAGGTCGTCGTTGTTCTTTGTAATGACGGTGACTTTGTCGGCAGCAAGGTAAGCGGAGTAGAAACCGACACCGAATTGACCAATCATGGAAATGTCAGCTCCAGAGTTAAGTGCCTCCATGAACGCTTTTGTGCCGGACTTGGCGATAGTTCCAAGGTTGTTGACTAAGTCAGCCTTTGTCATTCCAATACCTATGCAAAGCGCCGGTCAGGAAGGACTAGTTAATTGATTTATCTTACCAGAGTCGCGGATATCCAGAGTTTTTGCCTCCTTGTTGGGAGTTATACGGATGAACAGTTCCTTTTCGGTATCAAGCTTTGATGCGTCGGTCAAGGATTCATATCTGATTTTGTCCAAAGCATCTGAAGCGTTCGAGATAAGCTCACGCAGGAAGATTTCCTTGTTACTGTTTTGAACGTAGTCAGAAAGGTGAATGCACTCGGCATGCTGAAACAGGGAAATAAACCCAGAGCATGCAAACTTACGAGTAGAAAGTGTTGATGATGAGCGACATCAGCTGAGAAATCTCAGCCTGGAACGCATATGTCTCGGGGGCGGAGTCAGCCATCGTTGGTCGTGCTTCTGAAGATGTTTTGCTTTTTTTTCTGAAACAGCGGACATTGGGGGGAAGTGGGCGCCTTTTATTGGCGCGGCTGCTTTTTCCCTCCCTGAGAACATTCGAGAAATTTTGCAGTGCGAGCGACCCAGCGCGTCCATTTCCTTCTGCACTTTTCTACGCGCACCGGAACACAGCGCACCGTCGACCGTTGCCACTGGCACTGGCACTGGCACTGTCACATCCGACGCGGTCCCCGTCGACTTCCCCCTTCCGACTACCCATTGCCGACACTGCCGCCGATGCTGTCATCCTTCGTGCTTCCCCTCGCAAACGCGCAAAACATGGACAGTCTGACTCTACTTCCTCGAATGACAAGATGCCATATTTCTTGTCCGCGTGTTCGATTATTCAGTGTTTTGCATTTCTTTTTTTTTCGTTGAATTCCAGAAATCAACTTGAAATGTTCAACAACATATTCCGCAACCTCGTCGGCTCGCAGGCCTCGCCAGTGGTGCATCGCAAGCTGGTGGAGATGCTACAAAACAGCCCACTATTTCGCCAGTTTGTGCATCGCACGAACCACCACATCAGCAATCTGCGGCAGCCTGGATCGAGCACTTATGAACCGTATGTCGATCCGCATTCTGAACCAGGGGTGAGAAACCTTGTCTTGCTTTGATGGAAGAGGAGGGAATGCAGTGTAACAGTGCACGGGATGTTGGCGCATCGGCGAAACTTGTTAACACAATCCCAATTCAACCCCACGTATGCTCCACAAACACGCACCAATCGATCCTCGCACGGCCTCTCCTCGCAGTTCCTATCGCGGTTCATCGACGAGACGCGCGAGGGCATACGCCGAGCATTTTTCTGGCGACGGAAGTAGAGCGCTGACATTATGACATAGGACCATCCAAACAATAAACATCAACAACTGATATGTCCTTTGGCGACTTCGACGCCACCAAAAAGGCCGCCCACGGCCTGGCCACCCAGCCCTTCTCCCCCGGCGACACCACCGCTCACGCTCAGGCACAGCGTCCTGGCGAGCGGCCCATCCCCCTGAGTAGGACGCCCGCCTCGTCAAATCCCCTGAGCCTTGCCGTCACCCCAAGCTTGTCCAAGGGCAAGGGCGCCGCAACCCCTCCCCCTGCATCCGCCGCATCTATTGCCTCATCCGTGCGTTCTATTTCTCCCAGTTGAGTGTGGCTATTCGCTCTTTCGTCCGTAACAGCTGCTTTGGTTCTTAACTATCGCATATTCAAGACTCCAAAATCAACAATATCAGAAAAGTGTGGGATCGTGCGTCGAATTCTGTTTTCCAAATTTCAAACAATGTAGCGTCAATGGACGCTTTAGTGTCTCAGCTTGGTTCCGCGAAGGACACGTCGGAACTGCGGAACAGGCTGTGTGTCTAATTTATTTTCCGCCTGTCTTTCTTTGCTGATCTATTTGACAGTCATGAGCTTACCGAAAGTACTCGTGATATGATAAAAGTCACAAGCGCTGATTTGAAGTCTTTGGTTATATCCGAGAATTCTTCAAACTTCGAAGGGGTGCGTCTTTCGTTGTTTCCAATATGCTATCGCATAACCTGACTCCTTCATTTCGTTAGCGGCAACATAAAATGGCGCAGCAAAAACTTCAAAAAGATTTCGAAAGCGTCTTGGTACAAAATTCTCGAAAAATATGTTTATTTTTTTTGCGTTAACTTAGACGAATTTTTCAGTCCCGCTTTCAAAACGTTTCGAAGATGGCCGCAAAAAAATCCCGCGAATACGTTCAAAAGGCCCGAAATTATCAACAGCAAAAGAACAGTGGAGATGATGGCAATGATGATGCCGATGAGAACGCCCCTCTCCTGAACATTCAGCAGCAGGAACAAATAGCGCGTGATCACGTTATTGATTTGGAGGTTGAGTACAACGAAAATCTGATTCAGGAGCGCGAACAAGACCTTCAGAACATTGAGCGATCGATTGTGGAGGTGAACGAAATATTTAGGGATCTCGGAACAATTGTGGGCGAGCAGCAATTTGTCATTGGTGAGGCACGATCTAGTATTTTGAGTTTTCTCACCTGTTTTTGAAGACCATATTGACGGGAACCTTGGATCGGTGGCAGTTCATATGGAAGGAGCAACAGGCGAGCTGCGCATCGCTGCAGAGCGACAAAAGGCCGCCCAGAACCGGATGTGCTGTCTTTATACGATTTTGGGTGCAGTGGGGATGGTGGTGATTTTTGTTGTGTTTCAGTAATCGAAGGCAATGTTGTGTGTCGCAATGGATTTTTTTTTTGTTTTGTTTCTTTCTTTTTTTTTTTTTTTTTTTTT